>LUCG01014996.1:0-11946 GCA_001633085.1 Carthamus tinctorius | reverse complement strand
TAGTTAATTGGTCTTATCTCCAAATGATATGAAATTTTCCAGTTGAAACCCTAAGACATATATATACAACTTTCATTTAGAACATGCCTTTTTATAGTTACTTTCTTTAAAAAAAACGAACACTTGAGTTTAAGTCAAAGTACTCACCACTCGTGAATACCCGGTTCTCTTAAAGCAAGGCTCTGATACCAANAAAAAATGAATAACTCACATAACAGATTTTTTTTAACACGAACGAACTTGACATAGCGGAAGCTGATCAAATAGAATCAAATTTTTCACCAAACTTGAACCATTAAATAAAAAAAAACGTCAAAAAGTACTGATTTCCAACCCATTTCATAACCCAAGAGTCTAAGAAAAACATGCTAGACGTTACTAAAGCAAACCGTTTTCGGGTTCAAGACAAAACATAACCAAACTCTTTCTGTGCCATACTGAGCTACTGGATCCCTTTGAGCCATCACGCGGGTCCCTTCCCCTTATCCTTGGCTGAGGATGTACCTGCCACTAAAAGAAGAAATAACCACGGGGTAAGCTTTCGCTTAGTGAGCACACATCTAAACCACATACCATCATGCATACATAACCATAACATAGCGTAATCTCATACATGCAAACTTAATCACCCTTCCTTATGGCTCTCAACCACTAAGGAAAGAAATGACACTGGTACCAAGCCTCTTAATCCGAGATATCTTCCCTAGGGGTATTTCTACCACCATAGGTACTATCGTAACCTTTTTCATGCCAAGCATACATACAATCACACATGCATTAACAATTATCCACACATAACCATACATAGCAAGATAGAGTACTTACCTGTCGAGTTGTTAGTAGCTACACAAGCTTGCATACAACTATGAAAATTCACCACGTATCACCTATAACATATATACATGCATAACTTATCAATACATAACTCAAAAAGGGTCCCTATCTCATTCCCGACTCTCGATCGCGAAATGACACGGCTACCCTCGACCAAATTCCACCAAAACTTCACGAAACATCATGTTTTATCATCCCTTAGGGGACTATAAGAAAAAAGGACCCCAAACGACCCCGATTGCAAAAAGTGCAAAAACGGGACAGTTCAAACGGAGGTTCGCCGGCGGGTCCCCACCCGCGGCTAACCCGCCGTTACCCGCAGACTGCATTCCAGTCGCGGGTTTGACCAAAAACCAGGGTTTTCACCCTCATACCCCAATTTCGACCAATTCTCACCAAAAATCAAGTTTATACTTGATCCCATGCATTAATTGACCGAAATAACCATCTAGGAACCATACACTACATGCTAAAGTGATCGATTAATCATCTACTCACAAACTTACTCCAAACCCTACCCTAACTCCCAACTTAGTCAAGAATCTGTAAAGAATACATGCAGAAACAACGTACCTTGCCCCACGAATGCGATTACCACTTCAATTGTGAAATCACTACCTTCAATTCAACCTCCGATGCTCCCAATTTCCTCCAAAAATCACCTCTCAAGCCCTCCCTTTCTCTGAAAATTGTTTCTGGCAAAAAGAGGGGAGTTTGGAACTTCTCCCTTCATATATACATGCTAAATATGCCCCTTCACTTTCATTATTAACCCAATAGCCCTTTATCTCCTGAAAATTACACAATTACTCCAAACTGTAACTTCACCTAAACATAATCCGTTAAATTAACTAACTTGAAAGAAAATGGGGTGTTACACTTTTTGTATTGTAATTGTTAGTCGTAGTTTGGCTTTTGTTTCTTATTTTAATTTACAGTTGCTTTGATGTTTGCAACCATGTATGCTAACATGCCGTTGAAT
The DNA here is from genome assembly GCA_001633085.1 of Carthamus tinctorius. Taxonomy (NCBI): domain Eukaryota; kingdom Viridiplantae; phylum Streptophyta; class Magnoliopsida; order Asterales; family Asteraceae; genus Carthamus; species Carthamus tinctorius. Next base: position 10,130 of record LUCG01014996.1, on the reverse strand, counting down.
TTTTGACTTTTTTTTCATAGATTAGATTGTTTTGCTTTATACCTTTAATAATTATTTTTATTTTGTGTGGCATTGGCATTCATGTAACTTTATTAGTTTAGTTTAAACTAGCTTTATTAAGTTCGTCTTATGCTAGTACAACCATGGATCTTTGTGACGGTTTTGAAAAATAGGTTTGTAACAGTTTGATAAATAACCGTTAGAAGAAATCACATAAAAAGTTAGAAAAACTTTTTAAAAACATTTTTTTAATCAAGAAACGTTACCGTTATAAAAAATTTAAATCATAAAGCATTGTTTTAAGTAAAAAAAAGTTAATGGTTCCTAAGGTAACAGTTTTGGACGGTTTAAAAAACCATTGCCTTATGTTGTGACAATTTTCAAAAACAGTTGGCATATAAGAAATTTTGGTAAAGGTTTTTGTTTAAATCCTTGTTTTATGTTGTAACGGTTCTTAAAAACAATTACTGGAATTGAACCTGCGTCGATGAGAATTCCATCACATCCTCTTGAGCCTCAACTACTATGCCACAACTATTGTGGCTATTTAAATAGCAGTTTTTCAGTTTTATCTTTGTATATTAGATATGAAAACAGTTTAAACTCACTAGGTGTTAATATTAGCACTTGCTCTTGTCAACATGTGCATCAATTCCTTGTTGATGAACGGTCGTGAAGACACTATGAAGAGTTGAGTACTAGTTAGAGGAATGAGAAAAGAATTTAGCTATTCGGAGAAGTCTTTTGTATTTTTGAACTAGCGATCGTTCTTGGGTTTCAGTAAGTAGTAACTCTCATTTCTGATCTAGACTTCATGTAAGACTTGGTTTATTAATTATCGATATTAAATCTTAAATTGTCATTATAGGTAATCAAGCCTTTTTGTTAATACCAAGGATAAATGTGGAATAGATGTAGATTAGGGACAGCTTCTGCCAAAAGTGACATAGTTTAAGGACCAACAATTTTTTTCATTTCCTTTAAATTATTATGATACGAAACTTTTCCTGACTAAATGATCATTGAAATTTGTTATTTTTTTAAAGGAAAAATGAAACAAAACAAAAAAGTATAGAAAGATGAAATATATCATTCTTATTAATCATAATCTTTTTAAATAGGAAGGAGCTTACATAGAAAATGAAATATTAATTATGGTAATCTCTAATATATAGAAAATATTCTCTCAATCACTTTCTTTTCATAATGGCACATAATCCTACAACACTCCCCCTTGTGCCGAGTCAAAGGAGTGGTGGTGCACATTTGTTGCCTCGTTAAAACCTTATGCCAAAATAAAAACCCATTGGAAAAAAAATATGACTAAGGAAAGAGTACAATGCACCGGTTTCTTTGCAATATAGACTTTTCCTTTAGTCTAATGTTTTCTCTGATTTGTACATTAATCATGAGAATTAAGAAAACAAGATGGTATATACGATGTTGCCTCACTAAAACCTTATCCCAAGGAACAAAACCCAGTAGGAAAAATAAAACCTTGGGTGAAGGAAAGAACACAACATACCAATATCACATATATAATAGACTCTCCGTTTTGTCTACTACTCCCCCTGCATCAATCAAGGGAGTTATGGAAACATTAGTATTTAAATACTTTCTACATGTTTCCCAAATATGATTTTAGGTAAGGATTTGGTAAAATATGTCACATTCTTTTGACATCTTACTTGATTTACTTGAATCTAACGAAGAGTTTGTTATTGCTGATAGTATAACCACTTAAGCAGAATATGCTTTGTGTTATTACCCTTGATGTATCTTAATTTCATTTACTTGATACATGATGCATTTTTTTCATTTATACGGGTAGGGTATTGGTTTAATCCAAAATACTAACTCCTCTAATATGTGTAATGATTAAGGATCATGTACACTCTTGTAAAGTAATATTACTTTAATAGTTTAAAAAATAGTTATATATAAGGTTTGCTTAGTTTACTTACAAACAATAAATGTGTTCCATGTGGTAATTCCTTATCCAATTTAGGAACAACTTTTGTATGGTTTATATATATAACTAATATTAGCGTATAATTATCAGTAGATTGTTACATTAGTCACTTATAAATAGTTATTGAAATTCCATTATCAACCCTAACCCTCTTTCTTTAGGGAAATTATAAACCCATGTCAATGGTTCCAAAATATTAATTTGATATCATCCCAATGACATTACGTAGGCGCTGAGCTAAATCTATCTAACAACTTCACTGAGAGATACATTATACGGTCAAATGTTATTATCTAAAATACAATAATGCGCCTATTGTACTTAGGTACGGAACTCCAGCTCTGAACACCTATTCGTCATCATCCTTTAGACGGAATGAATATTTCCTTATATCCAACACTATGACCGATCATGGGAGTGCCAGTCGTATGCGCTTTGTCCATATTAAATCGTCTGATCAATTTTGGGACATATACGCATTGGTGGATTAATATTCCACAAACTTGGTGTCATAACTCAAGTAGCTAGATAAAACCAAGTTTTTCCAAGATCTTTCATCTCAAAATCAGATTTCAAGTAGCTTGTGGTTTCTCTTATTTCATCAAGAGTGTCAATTATGTTCATACATCAACATATTAAGCCACATTAAAAATTTGGAACTTATTTTTCTAAATAAATACGCAAGGGCACAGTTCATCGTTCTAAGAATGTTGTAGCTTTAATGAAACGCATTTTGTGATTTAAAGTTATTTAATTTGGTCAATGTAACTCCATCAATTACTTTTATATATCTCTTAATCTAGATCCCCATAGATATATATTAACCACATTAATGAGCTGCATTTTTCAATTCTTCGAAAACTACTATGCTAATTAATTAGCACAAGTTCTAACGTTCATCACAAGAGAGTAATTATCGTGCTCAATCCATGGCGTTGTGAGAAACCTTGCGCCAAAGGAGAGTCTTATACATTATGACTTAATTATTCTCATTACGCTTATCAGACAAATGATTTATCTATGTCCTATAGGCTTTACACTGGTGGGCTAGCACTACCAAACCAAATGTTCATTTGTCAAATAATATAATTATCCTAGATTGCTTATTTAGGCCAATTTGCTCTTGTTGATATTTCTCAACTGAGCATGGTTCGATATCATCATGCTTTATCTTTTCATAAGCAACGATATATGCAGATACATCATCATTGGGTATGATCTGTCCAGCGATTCATATTCATTCGAGATTTTCTTGATCTTTAGAATCAGTATTAACTTCGGAGTGTCCTCGAGTAATGATTCATGAACATAGTTTATAATCAGAGATAATCTCATAAAATATTGATGATAAAAATTGGTTGTGCCTTACTCTTCTTTTCCATTAGATGAGTATCTATCGAACCAAGTAGCTTCCCCCATTTCCTTTTGGGAGCTACGACCTCAACTACACCTCCACCATGTGCTCTTTCCAATGGCGTTGTGCCCATGTTTAGGGACTTTTTTACATTATGGGTATATTTGCAGCTTGTATATATCATATTGTCACTTCTTGTTTAACATTAAACGTATCAGGTATCGAGTCTGATTCGTTTGACTTCAACTTTACATTGTAAAGTTTGGGGATTAAAATGAATCAGGCTGGAAATATTCCATGACAGTTCTCGTCGTTCCTTTGGAAAATACTTTTTCCTATCTCCCCCTAATGACGGGAAGACTGTCATTCAAGTGACAATCCGCAAATCATGCAGTATAAGAATCACCCGTCAAAGGTTTTAAATAGCGGATAATTGTTGGAGATTCATAACCAACATATATACTTCATCGTTTTTAATGACCCATTTTGGTGCGCTGGTGGGGCGCAATTGGCACATATACTGCACAACCTAACATGCATAAATGTAAAAAATCAGGTGTATATCCAGTTACCAACTGGTATGCATGATATTGGTTGGCTAGTAGTGGGTCTAAAAACAAATTAGTAAAGTTGTATGTAATATTGCATAACCTATGTATGTAAATTGGTGCACATAACCAATGCTCTAACTAGCCATCTATTCTTTTGTTGACTTCTATTGCTCTACGAGACCATTTAATATATACATATGGAGTATAGGAGACTTTACATTGATCTCAATATATATGCAATAATCATCTAATCCTTATGATGTAAATTCTCTAGCATTCTAAGTCCTCTAGACTTATGAGACAATCAGGGTGGTGAGCCCTTAAACGTACAACTACTGCTAGGAATGCAACAATTCATGTGGACAATAATACGACATGGGTTTATCGTGTCGAAACCAGAACCATAAAGTACTTTAATGGTCCACATTATGGATTTTTATGTCCATAAATATCACCTTGTATAGAGTATTTGTTGTGTCTTAGCTTTAGGATGATCTCATTCCTATCTTATCTAAGGATTGGGGTATATATAAGTTGTATATATTCGAGAGGGCATATTATGATAGTGGTGTTGCTTCTTGTGCTACAGAAGTCAACAATTGCAATTTGGTTAATTGTTTCATTTTACCTTTCAATCGAATGATGTGTCTATATGTATTTTCAATACATGGATCTCTATGTCATGACCATGGTGCCCATATGGTTATGTCGAAACATGAATATTGTCCCAAAGTTCTTTATTGGTGACAAAATATGATTTAATAACTTAGAGAATCCACTTATTTCACACATTAATTTTTCTAATATATATTCCTTTCATATCATTAGAGTTTATGTATACCCATTTCCATTTGTATAATTTTCAGTTGATACAAAAATCTTAACAAGGTTTCTATTAATATGACAATCCATCGTCTCAATATAATCTTAGGGGGAAATTAGTCTATTACTTTAGATTACGTTGGAGGTCCCACAAACTCAAGTTCTCATCGATACATTCTTACATGGAACGGAGAATATTGGAGTTTTGTATTTGTTTTGATGTATTTCTTAACATCTACAATAGTTCTTTCAGTTTTATATATGCAAATCTATTTAATTTGACACTCTAAATTTAAAAAAATGATCTAGCTCATAATAGATTGTTTAAATAACTAGTATTTAGTGGTAAGAACATGTATCGATGTTTATCTTCAAGATGTTTGTTATCACCTGAGGCAGTAGTCGGATATCTGCTATAGGTATTGAAAATCCTTCGTGACTCTTATCCTTATCCTGACCCAGACCATTTGAGGATCTCATCCACATGGCTCGATGTAATATGTGTGAAATTATTTTTAACTCACAATCCTTTGAACTTGTTTCCACCTCTAACACTTTATTATCGATCTCGGGAATTTTCTTTGTCTCGAGATATCTAGTGTTATTATTCAAGAAAGTTTTTTTATGTCTATCAACCACTTGGAGCAAAGATGATGAGTTATATTCTAACTTATATTGGTTCATTAATATTTACTGGTATATAAAAGGGTGGAAATAATGTTATAAATTATATCATCTTTTGTGAGTTCCATGTCACGAAGATTGAGTTGCATTTTGAGACACAACATTTTCTTTGTTGAAATTAATCATCTTCTAATCGAGTGAGTTTCATTCCATTATATGATTAGGTTAGAAAATACAAGGTAATATACATCCCGATTTTTTTCAGGACGTCCCATAGTTCTTGGGGGATTCTAGGTATCAATGTTCCATATGAAGATTGTGATTGATGTGTCATCTCAAAAATCTCAAGGCATTTACTTGTATCTTTTCACGAGGTCGGTTTTTGGGTCAATAGGAAGTTGATGGATTTTAGGTATATTCTTGTACCATTCCAGCAAGAGTCTTTACATCAGATATTGATATTTGTACTCAAGTTCTTTGAGTTTAGGACATCGAATAATAGATGAGTTGATTAACTAGTCACCTATATAAGAGATAATATATGATTCCCTAAAGCAATAAATCACAGTCTATGCATGATATTTCATTATCATGACAATATTTGATTTTTGTATGCTTACATTTAATTGATAATACTTCATCAATACTTTAATCTTTATATGTAAATCGCAAAAAAACACTTCTGGATTTCCAGGTAAGGAGGGGAATCACGTGGATTGCTTAAGTCCCTACAAACCTTAGAGCTATTTACACCCGTTTGATGAAATCTTTCGATGTATTGCGATTTATTTAATTTGAAGATAATAATGCTAATTATGAAGAGCTTTTGGCATGAGACCAAAAATATGAGTATGACATATGATGTCAATTTTAATAACATTTTAATACCTTAATGGTACTTTGAGAGATTTTGTCATGAGACAAAAAAGTATTTGGTTTTGACATAATTCAAAATCAAACTTTTAATATTTTAAAAATATTTTGGGAGTCTTTAGTAAAAGACCAAAATAAATAGGATTAAAAGTGTAACTTTCAAAATTGTTATAAAATTAAAAATTATAAGTAGGAACTTATAATTAAAATAAACATAGATATATATACTATATAAAAAAAAACTAAAACTAAATTTATGAAACATTCCAAAACAATACCTAAATACTCAAATATCTTCATTCAAATATAATTATCTAACAATATTATACGTCTAGTTGTCAAAATAGTTCATGTATAATTAAATTCATTGAAAGGCATTTAAGAAAGGAAAATATAAACAATAAAATATTTTGACAACAATATTAAGGATATGCATATTAAAAAAGATATATTGACCAAAATAAAAGAAATATCAAAAATAGAGAAATATTTGGTTACTAAATAAAACTTGTAACTGAATATAAAATATTACAACTCCAATCATATCGTACTTATCAAAAGAATTTACGGTGATTAAATCATAACATGATAACATTAAATCATAATAATCGTAAAATATATTTTAAAAGCAAATGTGATTCAAAAATTTAACTCACGACGATGATCGAGGCGGATTTTTTTTTTCTCAAAAGGAATAAAATAAGTGAAAAAAAAACATTAACGATCATTTTTTTCTTAATTAATATACCAATTAATATAATAATATCTCTTGATAAATGTCTTGAATTACATAAATAAAATAAAAACATCAACCATTCAAATAATAAAATAAAACTTATTAATATAGCAAGACACTTGGTTTCTTTAATCTACCATCAAAAATTAAATGAATTATGCTAAATATTTTATCTTGCAAGTTGCTAACAACCTAAGCTGAACTACAACACCAAAACAAGCAAAAAGGAAAACTGTTTGGAGAGTTTTTATTTAATTTTAAAGACTTGATTAATCATTAATCAAATATAACATTATTACGAAACTATGCTATTAGAAACATATATCAACTATTGTGCAGTGGAATCATATGGCATACAAGACACAAGCAAAAGAGTTTATATGGAGATACTTACTTGAATTGCAGTATTAATAAACAAACTTGTCAACGTTGGCGAATAGCAGTATTAAACGACTGTTCATCGACATTGATTAAACAGTTATCTAGCGGTGGTGACCGCAGTCCAAACTTACGTGTTGATAACGTGTTAAAGGAAAAACGAAACACAACAACAAAGAATAGAAAGATGAAATCTGTAATTTGTTATTAATCATAATCCCTTTAATAGGGAGGAGTTTACATAGAAAAGGAAACATGGTGATCTCTAATATAGATAAAATATTCTTTCAATCACTTTCTTTTGATGATGACACATAATCCTACAACAATTTTCAATAATTTAGTCTAAGTTTTCGAATAAATAAAACTATTGAACTTAACAGATTAACTTTATTTTAATCCAAAAAAGGTAACATGTAACCGACTAGTAAGATTCTAAAGTAAAAGAAAATCTAAGTAAGTTTTACTGTTTCCTAAAATTACATCACATAAACCCCTCGCATTCAATAGCACCGTTGCCACCTATTGCCGCACCATCTTCATCGGTACTTTATCCATGGTTGGCATTATCCCTTGCCATTAATCTTCCTCCTTTTAGTTTTTTTTTTTGTCATTTGATTCTTACCTTTTTGATCAATTAAGTGAAGTACATAGTCAAAAAAAGGGAGGATTGGAAAACATATAATATGATAAAGGGAGGGAGGTGATGGAAAATGCCAATGACGGCGATGGACAGTGATAGAGAGCGGACACCAATGGATGGCTAGCGGAGAGATGTGCACGTGGGATCTGAATAACAAACAGTTCGACAAATGTAAAAGTGACTTAGATTCTTTTTAACTTTTTTTTTGGTAGATTCTTTTTTTTTAGGACATATCTAGCTAGTTAGATTTAGCTTTTTGAAGTTAAAATAATGTATTTAATCAATTTAATAAGTTTGATGATTTATTTATTAAAAAAGTTGGAATACTTAACCATTCAAACTAAAAAAATATAAAATTTAAAAATATATTAAAAACTTAATTATTTAAAATAAGAATTTTAGTTTGTGTTTTATTAATTTTTGAAGGTTAATTAGATGCATCTATTTACAGTAAAAAAATTATTTCAAGTATGAAGCAAATCTAAGCGTGTTTTCAAAACCTATTCCAGCCACCATTTAATTGAGATCACGTTGCATCATCCTTAAAATATTTTATTTTATGTAATGATAATAATACTAAAATAGAGGATGACCTATAAAAACCACAAAGTTTACTCACATTCAATACCAACAAAAACGGTATTTAAAGTGGTTAGTGATTTTGATAACATTGCACCTAAAGTGAACCCTACAATTTTCAAGTCCATCAAGACAGTCGAAGGTAATGGAGGTGTCGGTACCATAAAGATCTTCACATTTGGTGATGGTAAGACATTATTACATTACTTGGCGGTTTTGATTGATCATTATCCAAATAACCATAAGATTTTATTATGTTTTCTTGGTAACCGCAAAGTAATTACTTTTTTCAGCCGTTCAATTTACAAGCGAAAATATAAGGTTGATGCTATTAACATGAGTAGCTTTAGCTATAGCTACTCGTTTTTCGAGGGTGATAGCTTGATGGGTATATTAGACTCCATCAATCATCATATTAAGGTCATACCTACCGACGAGGGAAGTATATTTAAGCAAACCGTTATTTATAACTGCAAAGGTAGTGATAAGCCATCAGAAGAGATTCTTAAGGCTGAAAAGGAAGTATATGAGAAAACCTACAAGGCTATCGAGGCTTATGGTGTTGCCCATCCTGAATCTTATTGATTTATCTTCATCAATATGTGATTTTAAATCTTTTCGTTGGTGTGTTTTTATATTTTTGTTTCTATTATGGTTTGAAATAATGGGACAAAGATCCAGTTACATAAACATTGTAACACGTTAACGTTTGAATGGTAAAAAATAATTTTATCTAATCTATGGGGCATCCTTTTACTTTCTTAGTCCATTTGTTTACTCAACTACTTAATTGTCTATCGACATGACGAATGTGAACAAACTTTACATCATTTGTATGATAAAACGTAACTCTTATCAATGGTTCTTTTTTTTATAACAAGCTTACGTTCAATTAATGTTCTAAAAGACGTGTCATGGTAGTGCCAAGGTACATCCTGGTGGCGAGGAGCAGCTTGCCATCTTCCGCTTGTTGTTAACCCCCAATGTGTTTTTATAAGGCATGGCAGGTGATGTAGGTAAGTCTATATATAAAATTACCCTTCAAATTAAAACCTTTTATCTACCTTAACTAGACGACTACACAAACAGGCGAGTATGACCTGATCGTGAATAGTACAATATAGGTAAGTACCAGGTCTCGTTCTTACCACTGAGAACAGTGAAGCTACCTATCTCAACTCTAAAGCTTATACTAGTTAATCTAATTAAAATGATTTTTAGAGGGTTTTGTGATTTAACAACTAATAATTGAAAAACAATTAACTAGAATGATAACAATTAACTAGAACAATTAACTTATAAGAGAACACAGTACTCATTATGTATTTATGAATCCCTTTTCAGATAGCTTGATTTATTCAATTAACACAATGATAAACAGCCTTTATAGGGTTTGTTCAACTGGAACTTTCCTAGTCTCCCGCACTCTTAAAAGTAATGCAGTTGAGGGCATACTATCCTCATAAATTTTTACAAATAAAACAACCCAGATTATCATGCAACTATTAATTAACCAGATATTTTCCTGGTTCTTCAATCTAAGGGCATATTATCCTCAGAGACTGTTTATATCATGTTCATAACCAGTTTATCAGACC
>LUCG01014981.1:0-10003 GCA_001633085.1 Carthamus tinctorius | reverse complement strand
GATTCCTTAACTTTCCAAACAAACCTACCTTTCGAAGAATGATGATTACCTGAACGATCAACACGATGATCATAGAAGAGATTTGAAGGACGAATCTGACCAGCTGAACGAATGTTACTTTGTGTATCAATATCCGTATGAAAGGAATCATGAGCTGTTTTGAAAGAACACACAGAGTTATCATCATCAGGATATGATGATTGTAAAATAATGTCGGGACTCCTTTGTTCATTCAAAGTAACTTTGAAGACTATCTCCTCAAGTTCCTTCACTTTGGAAGATAACTTGTTCCTCTTTTCAAGAAGATCATCAAGCTTCTTCTGTTGATCAGATCGCATCCGTTGCTCATTCATGATATCAGTCGATAATTCAGATAATTTTCTTGTAAGTTTCTTGACTTCATTCTCAAAGGCTTCCTTTTGATTCTCAAAATCTTTCTTCACAACAGTTGGCTTCTTAGGTTCAGCAATTATCTGTTCCAAAACAAATTTATCATGCTGAAGAACCTTTTCTTTTCTTTTGAATTGACTTCTTTCATCAGATAACTGATTTTGTAAGTCAACAATCTGCTTCTGAAGCGCAACACTTTTCTTTTCATCAAGTTTCCTCTCTGAGTGAATAGGTGGTATCTCTTCTTCAAAATCATGCACCTCATTCCTAGACTTCTCAACACGAAGATTTGTTTTCTTCAGAGATTTCTTCTTACTCTCTATCATATTTATCTTCCTCTCAAACTCTTTTCTTTCAGTCACAATCTTTCTTTCTAACTCAAGGACCTTCTTTGAAAGTTTATCACTTTTCAAATCAGACACTTTTCTTTCTGCAGTCAATGTATTCTGAAGATCAGAAACATTCTTTGTAAGCTCCTCATACTCTAATTCAACACTTGTCTTCTTCTTTCCACCTTTGTCTTCTAGCNCTCGCATATTCTTCTCTTTCTTTTGCAAACCTACATCTTTCAAAAACTACAACTTGCTCACTTGCACTCAGAACATCTTGAAGAGACTTTATCTCCTTGAGAAATTTCTCTCTTTCAACATTGTGCTCTGTCTCTTCTTTGATTCTGAGAGATTCATACTTAGATTTAGTAGTCTTGAGAAGATTTTCAAGCTCTAATATTTTCTCTTCTAAGACCAATGTAAGAACATAAGATTTATGTTCAACATTTGATTCTTGAATTGAGTCAATATCAGGATAAGCTAGAAAATCAGATTGTCTGAACTATAGACAAACTTGACCCTATGATATTTGGCATCTTGAAACATTGGATCATTCCTCTTCATTTCCTCCATCTCAGAAAATTCATCCTCCATTGTAAACCCTCCTAAGATGGAAACCTTGCACACATTCTCATATTAGTTAAATCATAGAAAACAAGTTTTTCCTCTATTGCTTGTTGCAACAAATTAGGATTCTGATATCCTATACCCCATTGTACATCATAATAATCTATGAGCGCATTTGGTTTATTCAGAAAAATGGTCCGTTTAGATTGACCAGTCTTGTGAAGCTTCTCATCTAAATCTTGGATTATCTTGCTTGTCTCTTCAATCTTCTATTCATGCTAAAGCTTTGTTTCATTACTCTGCTTTTCAAACTCGAGCTCTTTCTCTTTAATCTGACTTGCTGCTTTCTCCTTAATGTTTGCAATCTGTGTTGTTAGATTGACCTTTTCAAGTTCAAGTCTCTTTATTTTATCACAATCTGTTTCAGGCCAATACTCATCGTCATCCATTGTTACCTTCACAAATCTTGTAAGGATCTTTGATTAGTGAAGAATATAAGAAAAAATCAAAAATTAATGGCAAAAAGTCAAAAAATCAACCGAAAAGTGACCTATGAATAGTGAAATTCCGAGAAATTTTTTTTTTCAAAAATGTGAAAGTTATTTTTGAACGTAAAATTGAAAGCTTAGTCCAAAAAACCAACCTCCCGGAAATCACCAAAACTTCAGAAAAAACGTCAAATTTTGGGAAAAAATGACCTTAAAAATGACTTAAATTTTTAACGTTAAAATCAGATAAGCAATCTAAGAAATTTTATGTGAAAAAATGCCAAATAAACGCTTCCAGATGTTACGAGTTCTGAAGATGTTACGAGCCTTGAAGATGTGAAATTTTATGTGACGAGCCCTGAAGATGTTACGAGCTCTGACCGAGATCTGACCAATGTTACGTGATCTGACTGATGTTACGAGATCTGACTGAGTTCTGACCAAAGTTACGAGTCTAATGATGTTACGAGTGATGTATAGTGCATGTTACAAAATATCTCATGCATGTTACGAGTCCATGTTACGAGATGTACTGTTCATGTTACGAGATGCACTGTTCATGTTACGAGTCCATGTTACGAGTTGCACTATTCATGTTACGAGTGTTGACCAAATGTTACGAGAGTTGACCAAGAGTTACGAACTCATGTTACGTGATGACCATTGTTCATGTTACGTGCTCTTTCAATGTTACGAGCGTTGACTTTCCAAAATGGAAAGTTGACGAGATGAACAATAACTCGTAACTTCCAAAAATGGAAACTTTCCTCTCACGTAACTTCAATGTTACGAGCCCAATGTTACGAGCTCAAACATGTTACGAGTCCTAACAAATTTTGACACGTAATCAACTCGCTAATAACAAACTTTTGCCACGTCACCCTAATCTGAGATGAACTTTGTGATATGAGAAAATCATACACGATATGAGAAAATCATGTGTTCTTCAGACGAGATGAGAAATTCATATCTCCATGGCCCTTCAAATCGACATTTTCACCCGCAAATCATGATTTTTGCTCAAAACTCTTCAAATCTTATACCAATCTGCTCGAAATTCACCCAACAACAACTTTAATGAAAGCAAATTCACCAAATCTAACAACAATTTGATGAATTTGATCAAAAACCTCAAGAACACAATTTTGATCTAAATCTTCATCAAATTTTATGATCTCGAATCTAAACCAATACAAATCACTTCGAAAACAAAAATCGATCACAAAGATATCAAATTCAGATCCAAATCATCCTTCAATCTTCAAAATTGCTCCAAAATTAACTTTTTCACTAAAACAAAAATATCTCTTCAAAATCTTCCAATTCTTCCTAAATTCTTCACTAATTCCGGCTCTGATACCAATTGTAAGTGCAAGAAACAATGAATCAAACAAACAAATTCTTCATTCCATGTAGAAATCCATACAAAGAACACTTTCTCTCTCTAGTTTCTCTCTCTAGAACTCACTCCATGAATATTACAAATAAGCTTCCTACTAAATAACTAACTAACTAACCTATTTATATGCTAGGCTAATTAGTCTAACTCCCTAATTACATGCTTTAACTTTTCCACTTAATGCTTTGACTTTGACTTTCTTCATGACTTCTCCATACTTTGACTTTCTTGTTTGACTCGCTTTGACTTTAATATTGTTTCCTCATCTTGTGATCTCGGATACAATAATATTTGCTCTAACACCAACCCTAGACTAAAGGTAGATCTCACTACCAAAAAGGAGAAGATTTATATTTCTCATATCTCTGATGCTAAAGAAATCTTTGGTTCAGGGCCATTACATTTAAAGTTGTAGAGCTCAAAAGGCGTTGCCCGGCACTATACATTTCGCAAATGCTATCATTGTGGATCTACTAATCATATAGCAAGTAAATGTTCTAAAACCACCAAAGTTGAGAAATTAGCTAAGGTAAAAATAACTCCTAAAGCTGAGAAATCAGCTATAAGAAACAAGATCATTAAAACTAACTCTTCAATGACAAAAATTGTCATTGATGCTAAAACATCAGTGAAGACTATCACTGACTCCTCTCCACCTACTAACTCATCTAGACCCGTTACAAAATGGATACCAAAGAAAACTTAAACTTGTTTTGTTTCTTAAGACAAGGGCATCTGGCATCTTGATAGCAGATGTTCAAGGCACATGACAGGTACAAAATGAGTGCTCACTGACTACGATGAAAAAAGGGTCCCACAGTGACCTTTGGCGAAAATGGTAAAAGCCAAACCCATGGATTTGGTATTCTAACCAACGGAGTAACCACCTTTGGAAGAGTTTCTTATATTAAAGGGCTAAAACATAACCTTCTAAATATCGGTCAACTTTGTGATAAAGATCACAAAGTCATTGAAGACTTCCTCTTGTACTGCTTACAAACGGAAAGCAACAGTCCAAGAAGGTCCTCTAGCTGAGGGGATAGGTTCACTGGTAACACCCTAACACTTTCACCCTCTTATTCATCTCATAACTGCCCCAATTCTTCTATCATAAATCTATTTAAATCACTTTCCTCCTCAAACCAGAATTCCTCTCTGAACCCCAAAGAATCCCAAAAGCTAGATTTCTCCTTAGAGAAAGAATCTTCTTTAGCTTCCTCTATAGAAAGAGAAGATCTCAAAGCTCATCCTCCTACAAAATTTCAAAATGTAAATGAGGCGACCTTTGAGAAGCTTAACCATGGAACCCCTTACTACTCTACTTCTTATAAATCATCCATAACCTTTTCTAAACCTAAAACCTCAATACCAAAAACCCCTAAAAGTACCAACAAATCAAACCCTTCTTCCCAACCTGAACCTAATCAACATGAATCAAGCCAATCTGAACCTGACTAATCTGAATTCGACCCATGGCCAAATTTTTCGAAAGACGTAGCTACAAAGCTATATCACCTGTTTGTTGAATCTGATTTCCCACCCCCTTAAACACCATTTTGCCCCCTAAACCAAACATTACTTCTCAACCGGAACAAAACCCTACTCCTCACCCTAAACCAAGACCTACCTCCTAAACTGAACCTTACCCTTCTTCACCACCCAAAACCAATCAAGCTACCAGCGAACCTCTTTCCCCTGCTCTAAGTCCAAAATCTGAAAATTATATGGATGAAGAGAATCTGATTCATCGATCTCATAAATTTTATAGAGACAGATCGGATGAACTCAGAACAACTTAGCTGATAGCTAAATTCAAACGTGCCAGAGTAAAAATTCCTCTTCGTACTTCTAGAAGTGACGAATTCGCCTATCTTAGAAAAGTTGTAGTTAAAGAAAGTAAAGAGGTCGAGTGACAACACTATATTCAGAAAGATCAGATCCTAAGGAATCTATTCTGAGCCAAGAAGATCGTTGTTGCAGACGCCAAACCTCACTGGACCCAATCTCTACATAAGTCGTTGCTCTCAATCACACCACTCAAGAAAAGAGACCATGCTGAGCTAAATGAAGAAATTAATTGGTGTAAAAAGAAGGTAAACTTTTGAAAGTATTGCTTACGCATCATCAGCGTGACTATCACTAGCCAAAGAGCGTCAAAGAAAAAAATCAGAGAAGGTAATGTGCTCAATCATCATAGGCAACTACCACAAAGCTACCCATTTTCCTCTGTTAGATTTGTTAAGTTGTGTCAATTTGTAATACTTTAGAACTTATAATCCATTTATGTAATTTGTTAACTTTGGCCCATTTGTTTAGGCCCATTGCTTTGTAAAGCCTTAGTCCATCTAGTGGTAGTATAAATAGTAGACTTGTAACTCATTTGTAGGTTCCTCTTCATCCTCTTGATACACTTCCATTGTTCAAAGATATATGCAATTGAGACATTTGAGACCATATCACTTGTTGCATCACTAGTCTAATCCTGCACCAGTCACTGAATCCTGCACCAGTCACTGAATCCTGCACCAGTCACTAGTCCTGCATCGGTCACGTGTCTTGCATCTCTTGCATCATTTGAAGTGTTCATCATAGTTGATTTGGGATCCTACATCCTCATATTCTTGAGAGGAATAGATTTTATGACGGCTTGAAATTTGAGATGCACTTTAGCATTGTAAATCGGTTTTCAAGGGAGTTATCAAGGAAGAGCTGAATCGACATCTGAATAGGATATCCAGACACGTCAGCGTTCCTCCCCTAAAGAAGAAGAAATCTCGAAGAGAAAACTCCATCGGTGGTGAAGAACCATCCCTAAGAAATGAGACCAACATCAAATTCTTTCTGGATGAAATTCTAAACCGAAGATTTTGGATTGCTTGTCTGTGCTCGATATTCGCCTTCCAACTTCAACTCCACATACTCCAGCGACCATTCTTAGAGATCCTACTTTCACGATATACTTCATAGACACTGATGGTTACCTGAGATTCTAGCACTCTCGACAGATCCCTGATGCTCCAACTCAATACCTGATCAACGTGCTTGCCTATTCTTCCCTGGATCCTCTTGACATGCATCCTTATCATTTCCAAAGAATGATCAGAAGAGAGATGAACAAAAGAAAAACTAGAGGAAAAGATATCACCAATGCATATCTTTTAGGTGATAATTCTCCTTAGTTTTTACGTACTTTACGTTTCAGTCGTTGTACTCTATCCTATGTATTTTTTTTCATTTGTACTTTAATGAAATTATTTATAAAGTACTTCATTCCATCATAGTACTGAAAAAAAATCCCTAAAATAGTAAATGGGACACATATCACTAGGAGTTCCATTCTCTTACTGTTTACTTAGATAATTATTTCTGTTGTCTTATCAACACAATTAGGGGGAGATTGTTGATCCAACTCTCTTAAGATATGATGAATTGATGATGATCATTTCTCTACTTAATGTTAATGTACTTAGCTTCATATTAGCTTGAGGAATTATCACCGAGTCTATTCAGTGATTATTCTAAGTGTTCAAGCCTTTGCTCTTTATATTCTGTTTAGTGATCGCTGAAACATTAACTTTATAACAGTTAAGTGTTCCTCCTTAAAGACAAAAGAAATCATAGCACAAAACCATTAGCGATGTCAAAGAAGTAGTTGATGACAGATGTCAAAGAAGTAGTTGATGATAGAGTCATCGTTGTTCGTGATTTGAAGAAGAATTTAGTGATAACAGCTTTACTACAACTACATATGATCTAAAGAATCAAGACTCAGTGATCGCTGACATGCCCATCTCAGCGACCTCTACTCGCTAATCAGAGACTTGCTTTCAAAGATTTCCGATTCTGTCTTATCCTAGATTTGCACAAAATGAACTACCATGCTTCACTGACAGAAGTACAAATGAATGTTCCTCTACTGTTCGCTCCATACCTGACAGGCCTTAAAGCAACTGTTCATTATACCAACTCGTATGGGCTTTCTACGCATGCTTGTTTAAAATAATGAATAAGTTCATCTCAGACCACCCAACACACAACACATGTTAAAGGTGACCTGACTCGCATTTAATGCGATGAGTATAAATAGATGATATGATCTTCTTCGTCAGTACCCCTTACTCAGTCCTTCTCCTCATCTTTTGTAAATTCTTTCCCACTTTCTCTTCTCATCTGTGCAAAGGTGAATACTTAGTGGAAACTTAGATGGTTTAGAATAGGTTTCTTACCTTATTCTATGGTTGTGTTTTAATTGTATTCAACCCCTCCCCTACTTCTACAATCTTTGTTAGGCTTGAAGTTAACCCTTATGGTACCGACAACAACATATAAAGGAGGAGACTATAAAGAGAGATAAGCAAATTGAAGAGCACTAGTAGATGTTTTGAGCGGATTGTGTTGTGAACAAAATTAGGTAACTTATACACATTTGTAATAACAAATGGTATGTTTTTGATGTAAATGGCTTAGATATCTATTTGTGGAATTCATTAAGTACTAATACAATAAAGTACATATTTTAAATTTTATTTTAATAAAACTGAGACATATATGATTTTCGAGGGATCAACATTCTAAACTCCCTTCCGTCTAAGATGACCAATTACCAAAATTCCGTCGAAAATGCTTTGAAACCTATCAAAAAATGGTGTTCATCGAAAATTGCTCGAAAACTCCTTCCATCCAATATCCCTTGAAAAATTAGACAATCAAACATCTTCCAAAATTCATGTATACGTTGAAAATCCGTCGAAAACGCCAACAAATAATAGACCAAGGTCCATAAAAAAAGTCCCTTGTGGTTTTCATTGAATTCTGGTAGATGATTTCCGTCATAAATCTATTGAACATTAATTTTGTTTTCCGACTAAATTACCATTTTCGATAAAAGTCCCGAAAATCCATTGAAAACCCACATTTTAATATATATCCGATACAATTTTTCTTAAAGAAAAAAAACCCCCTTTATTTTGTAATTATAATAGGGATATGATTTTGACTACTTTTACGTTATTACATTTTTGCCTCAATGCATACATGCATGGAAACACAAAAATGGATATTCAAATGGTGATACATCGATCCCATCAAACTCAGCAGTATACCTTTTTCACTCCACAAACCATCATCATGAAATCAATTATTGAAATAATAAAGGTCAAGGCACTTGATGTTAGGTGTTAGGGGCCCTTGGAAGTTAAAAAGGAATTTGCTTTGGCTTTCACTCTCCTTTTGTTTTGCTTTCTTCATTGTAGGGTTTTACGTTTTGCCCTACTTTTGCAGTTTCCACTTCAATCTAGCTAGACTTTACAGTTTATGTCGATTTCAAACTAAAAGTAATGCTTTTTGACGTATAAAACTAAAACTAGGGGTGACAATCGTGTCGTGTTCGGGTTGGCAGGTTGGCGGGTCAGAAACCTCAACCCGTGACACGACCCGTTTAGCTAATCGTGTCAAGATCTTTAACCCTTACCCCTGACGGATCGTGTTGTGGGTCTTGTCAAGGATTGACGGGTTGGCGGAGAATCGGTGACTATAATGAAATCGAACGGAAATCTGGAGATTGAAGGCCCGCGACGGCGACTGGACGGCCGGCAACGGCAGATTGCGACGGCGATGGCAGATTGGAAGCGGCGATATGAGTGCATTGTCGAGACGAGAGCGATGTAAAACGGCGATATTGAATTGTTAGGCGCTTAAGGTTATTGGTTTTGGCCTTTAGGAATTAGGCGTTCAAAGTAAAAAACAAAAAATTGATTTTTTTATTTTTTTATTATATGAAAAATAATTAATTAAAATTAAAATGGGTTCGTGGGTCAACCCGTCAACCCGCCAGGTCAACTAGTACACGACTCGTGAAATTGGCGGGTTAGTGGGTTCGCGGGTCAAAAACCTCAACCCAGACCCATTTATCTTCATGTCGGGTCGGATCGGATTGACGGATCGTGTCGGAAATTGCCACCTCTAATTAAAACAAAAGGAAATGTTTTCTAAAGATCCATAAATTATTAGCAAAAGGTAAAACTTAAACTTTGATTATATATATTAATGTACCCATGGAGTGACTTTAAATGGAAACTCATTTTTCATTATACACATGAGTACTGATCTTGACGATTAATCTGAACTTAAAAACTAACTAATGGTTAAAACATAAATTAATTAATTCAGAACTGATTAAGGGTAAAATTTTAAGTTCGAATATACATGTACCTTTTTTTGACTTTTTATTGAATATACGTGTACTTTTTTTGACTTTTTATTTTCCTTTTTAATTAATTATAACTTTCAGTTCCTAAAATTTTAAACTAAACTATCTTTAAAACAACTAATATTTTAAACAAACAAAGTATATCAAAAAAATGAGCATTTCATTCTATTGGATTTGATATCTATCTCGATATTTTTTTACTGCTTTTACATAAAATGGTATATATGTTTAATATTCATCATGACTACTTATATATGTTCATTTGTTCACAAAAGTTCTTTAATATTCAGATATTAGCTTAGTATGATATTCATCATAAATATACACAATTTAATATAGCATTTACCATGAATAGTTATGTATATTCATGTCTATTCAACAAATATTCAGTATTCATATATCACTATGACATTAATCATTAATATAGATTTTTATTATAACATTCATTATTAATATACATATTGTTCCTCATGAATATCAATATATTATACATGTTCGCATGCATATAACAACTTTTAACGTTCATACATTAGTATGATATTCGTCATGGATACATATGTTTACCATAACATTCATTTTGAATATATACATATATATATATATATATATATACACATATATA
>LUCG01014967.1:0-12855 GCA_001633085.1 Carthamus tinctorius | reverse complement strand
TTAACTGTGGCTACTTGAATTCGTTGGTTGAGTGTGTTTGTTTTCTGACAATTAATGAACAGACTCCTATCGATTAATCAACCTTTCTTACCTTTCACTTCAGTGACGTAGTGAGCAACTCTTAGACCTAAGTAAGTTGGATAGTAGGGTCCCACGAATTGGCAATAAATAGGGTGACTTGTACTAGACTTTACAGTCCCTGTACTTAGGCCGGGAGACCAACCTGGTTGACAATCATAGATATTCATGCTAGGGTGGTTTACGCTTCAATTCTTACAATAACCATTAAATCTTTATCTTTTGGGTAAATTACATGAAATCATCTGAAAAAGGATTCTACCAACCATAGTGTGTACTTATTCTTCTCATTATAAAAAGATCTTATTTTTTATCGCTTTCTTAGTTAACCTTAGTTTTTACAAAAACCTCATTTTCAAAGTGCTAGTTTTCTTAGATTAATTAATATAACCTAAAGACTGAAATTGAGTAGCTTCACTGTTCCCTGTGGGAAGAACGATACCTAGATTTACCTACACTATAATATACCCGATTAGGTATGCTTGCCTAAGAATGTGTGATAAATAGTTGGGTAATTTTAAAAAGGGTAAAACTTGGTTTGTTTTGATTAATAATTTATATATATACTTACGCACATCAGAGGGGTATTGATTAATTGAGAAAAAAAGGAAGAACTGAATAAACAAAGATTAAAACTTTATAATGAGAGAGACAAGTACCTACTATGGTTATGGTGATTCCCTTTTCAGATGATTTGATTAAACAAATAAACCCTAGATGAATGACGATTGTAAGAATTTAAGCCGAAGCACCCTAAAAATACCTTGTGATTGTCAACCGGAAGGTCTTCCAGCATTGAATATCTGGATGTAATCCAAATACCAGTTACCCTATCTATGGCCAAGTCGTAGGACCCTACTATCCAATCTGCTTTTGGTCAAACGATTGCTTACCACGTCACCAAGGTGACAGGTAAGGGAGGTTGATTAACCGGATGCAGTCTATTCATTAATTGTCAAATAGCAAATACACCCAACCAACGAATTCAAGTAGCCACAGTTAAAACAAATAGATAGGAATCATAAGACAAACATTCAAAAGTCATAAATGTTATAGCTAGATAAATCAAACCATCATCCAAGTTCATCAAACCATAGTAAGTACTAAAAGAAAAGTAGCCACTAAACATTATTACTAAGCAAAGAACAAAATATGAACACATTAAGCAGACCGTGCAACAATTAAGGAAGTAGCACCAGCAAGACGACGCCATGTGTAAACCGGTGATGAATCGCTGCGTGTAAGCACCTTCCTCGATTGTAGGCTCATACACTACACTCTCCTCTCTCCTCTCTACTATAAAGCCCTAACTTTATTTTCTGAACTTCTTCTTGTACTCCTCTATTTGACAGGCTGAAGACTGTATTTATAGACTGCATCGACGCACCTCGCGATCGCGAGGCTGGGCTTCGCGACGCGAGGCCCTAGAAAACTTCTCAAAATTAGTAATTCTTGAATGTTCTAGAAGCTTCCAACGTTGTTNACCTCACCTCGCGACGCGAGATTGCCATCTCGCGTTCGCGAGAGTGGACTATTTTGCACAAAAATCCATTTTTCTTCAGTTTAAGCCTCTTTTTACTCTTTTTGCTTCAAAACCTTAAAAAGTGAAAAGGAAAGATATATGAGGGTAAAATGTATCAAAAACATAAATAAAGTAGGATTAATTCATTAATTAGCTCAATCAAAACATGTATAATTTTGGTGGTATCAGTTACTCTTTCTTTTGTGTAGAAATGCCATCTTCATCCTCTCCAATCAGCCCCAACTTTGTCATTGAGAAGGAAATAGTGGCTTGGAAAACAAACAACTTCCTCCCTCTATTCAACCTGAAGGGAGATCACCAAGCTAACTTTAGATATGCACGCAACTTCTTGCGTGAAGGACCCGCTGATGCTGCACTATCAGTAAATGTTCCCCCTGTAAAGAAACTACTCTATACCTTCTGGGCCAATGCCAACTCTAAAGTACATGGATTCCCCTGACAACTCTAAAGTACTCACGGCGATTTCCTTCAACATTGCGGATTTCAGGGCTGTGTTCAGGTTCCCTGATGTACCAGAAGGCGCTTCCTCTTTCGACCCACTCCCCACCAACGACATCCTCATTGCATTCCTTGATGATATCAAGTATCAATGGAAGAAGAACGACCAGGGAGTGGACATCTAGACCCTGGGGTAAATTCATCTAAACTGCAGGTCGGTGGAGATGAACTATGTTTTCGCCCACATCATTCAAGGGCTCTCTGGCAAAGTAGGCACACATGATCAGGGATCTACATCGTCTGTGCAGATCTTCTACTCCCTGATCAAGAATCGGAAGATAGATTACACTAAAATAATCTATGAGGACCTGCTTAGCAAGCTGAGGATAAGGACAAGATCAAAATCCTCCAAGTCTAAAGTCAGGGAGGAAGGCGTCCTCTACCCTCGCTTCCTTTCTGCCATGCAGAAGCAGTCACTGTGAAACAAGTACCTAGTTGGCGATTTGAAGTACTCATCCATCAGGGAGGCAATCTTGGCTCCACATGAATCTGAAGGTGCTTCACTTCGTGATATTCTAGCCAACTCCCTGAAGGACCTCCTGACTACATTCTCAGGTATGATTTCTTTAAACTCTTCCAAACCCCTTTCTTCTATTTCAATAGCTATGTCAGTGACAAACCCCTCACTGACTTCCCCTGCTATTCCTCTATCTCCTTCGCATAAGTGACCACATTCTTCAGCTACTCCCACTTCTCCTCCTGCGAAAAAGAAGAAGAAGACGAGTGGATCAGGTACATCTCATACCTCTAATCCACATACTCGAAAGATCTCCAAATACTATTTAACTCTACCCTCTACCCCTTCAGCTTCTACAGCTGATGCCACTAAAGAACCTGAGGTGGCTTCTCTCAAACCCTCAGAGAAATCGAAGAGTAATCCTTCTGATGCTCTTTAGGCCTCAGGTAATACTACTACCTATTCTTTCAAGAATCCTAATGAGTTTACTTTTACTCACTTAGTTCCTCGTAGTACATGTTCTTTGCAGGCTGTAGTCTCACCCACTACTAAGGTGGACTCCAAGAAAAAGGCCTTAGCAGCCATTCAGGCACGAGTTGCTGCGGCCAACAAGGCCAAGCATGATGCAGCCCTACAACAACAACAACTGCTTGAGGCTGCAAATAAGGCAACAGCCAAGGAAAAGGCCCTGGCAGCAAAGGCCCTGGCTGACAAAGATGCGGCTCTTCAAACCGCTGCTAAGGCCGAGGTAGAGAAGGATCAGGCCTTGAAGATCGTGGCGGATCTCCAAGCTCGCCTTGCTGATGCTCAGAAGCGCTAAGCCACTAAGAGCTCTCAGGGTTCAGGGTTTGTTATCCAACTCCCTGGCCTTGACAGGCTCTCTTCCCAGCTAGAAGAATCTTCTTCCAAGCTCCTCTAGAAGATTGAGGATGCTTCAACCACCACCTCCAATGCCGTCGTTGTTGCTCTCACAGCCTCTCAGGCTCAGGTGGACCTTACCCCGATCAGGGAGGATGTTCGATCCCTGATCGCGGCTCAAGACGATAAGATTGCTGATCTTAAGGCCACCATCACCTCCCAGGCTTCACAGATCGAGAGACTCACCAGGGAGGTGAGAAGTTTGAAGTCTTAGGCCCCTGATCCCTCATTTACTCAAACGGACAGGGACCTTCTAAGGCCTCAGGCGAGACCCTGACCGGCCTCTCCTCCTCTCTTGATGCCTTGATTGAGCTTCTCAACCAGTTCTTATTAGCCACTACTGAGCTAGGCTTATCACTGGCTGAGGGGGAGAGAGCCCCAACTGGAGAACCAGGTCCCTCTAGTCTCTCTCACTTCCAAGATGACATAGTCATGGAGGGAGAAGCAGAAGACGAGGAGGAAGAGGAAGAAGAAGATGATGATGGTGCTTGCCACACTGATGATTTGGGGCATCAGCTAAGAGATGATAATGATGAAGGCGCATCAGCTGAGGGGGAGCAAAATCAAGACCCTACTCAAGGAGGACAACCTTCTCAGCAGGTTGTGAACCTCTCATCAGGTACTCCCTCTCCCATCAAAACCCCTATCCTACCCTCCTCTCCTACTTCATATGATAAACTTCCCATATCCATCCTCTTACCCAAAACCCAAACCCCAAAACCTACTGAAGCCTCCTCATCAAAACCCAAGGAAACCCCTATTAACCTATCATCATATGATGATATGTCCTACTCCGGCCTCATTCCTGAATCCAGACCCTTCTCCAAAACCCCAAGTAGATCTCACCACAACCACTGAAACCTTAACCAACATCCTAAAAGATCAACTTAGTGAACCAAATCCCTCATCCCCACCCAAAAACCAAACAACTTCTATACCTGAAAACCAACTGTTCGAAGATTTACCAAACCCTACTCCCCTTCGAACCAATGAACCAAATGTTATGGTTGGTTCCGTGGGCCCTGATATTGCAGATCTCTTCTCGAGAAGCATATCACCCTACTCCAGGGACTTAGCTAAACATTTGATAATCGATGCCCAACCCATCTTAACCTTACCCCCTCAAATGTTACCCTCTGAAACCTATCAACCTGAACCTCAACCTCAACCAAAACCAAAACCATCAAGAACCATTATCCCTCCTCTCACCATCAGGAAAAGACCCTGAACCAACGAGAACCACATCCTCTGCCCCTTCTAGCCCTAAGCCTAAATACAAAGGGAAGGCCCTGATGCCTGAGTATCAAATTAATGATGATACTCAAACCATTCGAGGATGCCATCAGGGTGGAACATCATCTAAGAGCGGAGCAAAAATCCCTCTTCATACCTCCGGCTCTGATGAGATGACTTATACTATCACTAAAAATGATATGTTAGAGAGCGAGCAGGCTCTCAGAGAGCTGAGAAGAAGAAGGGATGCGGACAATAAGGAGCTCAAGAAGACTTACGCCTTGCTCCTCAAAGAATCATCCACACCACTCCTCGATCAGAAGAAGGCCATGGACGAGATAAACTGGTGCATATTCAAGCAGGGATTCAGGAAGTATGAAGAAAAGATCATCAAAGCCACCATCACTGGTCAACGTGCAACGAAGAAGCAGCCTCCTAAGGCTTTCCTACATGTTACCAGATATGGGGGACTGAATACTAATCACACCAACACCAACCTTGAATCCCTTGGCTATCAGGACTGGTTGGAAATTAAATGGGCGATAAAGAAGGTAAAGACCTCTACTTACAAGACCTTGATCGAATCAGCGTTTCAAACTCTCTTCGACAAGATGAAGATGATTGTCAGGTCTCCTCCACCATTAACTCCTCTAGAAAAAGCAATCCCTAAAGCTGAAGTTGGACCACCCATCATAAATGAAACAGGTGTGTCCTTCTTGGCCATGGTGGTGTTATTCGACAGGTTCAGAGTCAACCTCACTGGTCTAAATGGATCTATCCCTGAGCCTATGCCAAAAGAACCAGGGACGATCATTCTAGAACCACTGAGTGGAGTCTACTTTTACGACCATGAAGGCAACATTTTGTTCTAGCGGTCTTCAGAGTTTCACAAGGCTCCCTCCCAGCATCCCGAGAACCTGCTCTACCATATCTCCTACAAGTCTGATCAAGTACATGCTGAATTGTTTAGAAAGATGATAGTTATCTTTCTTTTAGTACTTATTCTGTACTTTGTAATTTTTCATTCTCTGATGTAATTTCTTCCATTTACTGATTAATGAAACTATTACAAGTGCTCGTACTTCGCATCATCATAGTACTGAAAAAGATCCCTAAAAACAGTAACTGGGACACATACCTTTATGAGCTCCTTTTCCATTATGTTTACTTAGACTTGGAATTTTATTTCTTAGTTTATACTTAGGCAATTTCTCTATTGTCTATGTCATCATCATTTAGGGGGAGATTGTTCATCCAGGCTCTCCTAGGACCGATGAAATAATGATAACCCCGATCCTACTTAGTATAGATACTTCGTTTCTTTTATCAAGTACCTGATGTAATAGTTAGTATTCTATAAGGGACTCGCTGAGTCTGTTCAGCGGCCCTGATGTAGGATATACACATATGAATGAAGTGTCGATCCCTCAAGACAAAGAAGTCAAGCAACAAAGAATCATCACCGATGTCGAAGAAGTATCTGATGATAAAGTCAAGGCCGCTCGTGATCTGAAAACAGATTTCAGTGATAGGTAGTTGACTACAACATGCTGACACTCAACAGGGACTACGCCTCAGTGACTCGCTAATGTCTCCAAGGACCAACGACTCTTTGCCACTAATCAGAGGCGTGTACCCGATAAAGATTATTTGTCTTATTATCTTAAATGCACAAAAAGGACAACCATGTTTTTACTGACATAGTACAAAAGGGACGTTCTCTACACTGTTCCTTCAGTACTTATTAGCCCCCAAAAGCAACCTTGCACCATATCCTCCATACTGCCTTCCCATGCGCAGTATATTAAAATGGTAAAAGGTACACAAGGTCCATTCAATACACAACACGTGTAAAGGCTACCTTACCATGCATTTAATCCATGAAGTATAAATAGAGACCTTGGGGTGTTTTTCAAACACACATCAGACCCATCTCTATCTTATAGTGAGTCCTTCCTTTTCTCTTCCTTATTTCCTTCTGTTTCTATCTTTCTCACTAGTGCATTAGTGAAAGCTTAGTGTTAAACTTTAGATTGTTTAGATTATGATCTTTCCTTTTCTATTTCCGCAACAATCTTGTAAATTCAGTATTTATTTTAATACAAAGAATTAAAAAGTAAAATGTGGTGTAATTGGTATTCACCCCCCCACCCTTCTACAATTCCTTGTTACCTCAAGGTCATACTCTTTGGGACCAACAATATCCCACACATTAAATGCATGGCAGAATCACCTTTCCATGTGTTGTGTAATGCGTGGTCCAATTGTACCATTTACTATAGACAAATGTCCATGCGCACAAAGCAACATGGTGTCTATAGTAAACAGTTGCCTTTTGGGTGATAAGTTCAGAGGGAACACTAAAGTGACCATCCCTTTTGTACTATGTCAGAAAGGCAGGTAATCCTTTTTGTGCAGGAGATAATAAGACAAATATCGAAATCTTCGATTGCAAGACACTGATCAGCGATCCGATCACTGATACTGATGAAGATTAGTGGTCGCTGTATCTTGGGTTCTTCAGATTGTCAGGCAAGGATGGACAGGCAGCGATCACTGAATCCGTTTTCATATCACGAGCAGTGTTATCTCTATCATCAGCTAAATCTTCGATCACGTTGATGGTTCTTGTAGCTTGACTTCCATGACTTTAGGGAGATGCTTTGCTGTTGGATCAATTTCAATAAGTACTGAACAGACTCAGTGTCTCACAATCCCTGATGGATCAGTGTTAAAATAAAACTTGAACATTTCGAAGAATCATTGAACACGCTCAATGATAATTCCTCAAGCTGTAATCAAAGTTAAGCATCTATTCACTAAGTACAGTGGAAGGATCATTATCATTTCATCAGGTGCTAGGAGTGCTGGATCAATAATCTCCCCTAAATGATAATGATTAGACAATGGAGAGACTGCCTAGATCTAGAAACAAGGAAAAATTTACAAGTCTAGCTAAAATAGAAAGAAAATAGAACTCATAAAGGTACGTCTCCAACTTACTGTTTTCAGGGATCTTTTTTAGTACTATGATGAAATAAAGTACAGTGCACTTGAAATTATTTCATTTACTTTTAAAACTGATGGTTTACAAGGAAATGAAAATATACCGATACATGAATAAATAAATACTAAAGGTGTCTTCTTCCTTAACATGAAAGGGATCAATCTGTTCACCAGTGGCCATTCGTTGTCTTAGAATCTTTCTAATGGCTTGACCAAAGGCATATGAATCTTCTTGAGTAGATTCATTGGAGGTGAAGCAAAGGATGTCCATGAGATGATCAGAGGGATCAGTGATAGGTAGTTCTTCAAGTCTCTGAAAAACGGAGAATGTGATGTCTATCAGGAGAGCATAGTCCTTGAACAGGTTCTTTCATCACCTACCTTTCTTGAAGAGTGATGCCTTCAGGGAAGGATAGATCCAACATGGAGATGTCAGCGTATGAGTATGGGAGGGATCCTGGAGCCGTATAGCTGGGAGTGAATCTTCTTGCAGATGTTCCACTAAATCGACGACCAAGAGTAGGTTGGGCACGTTTAGGAGGTTGAATGAGAGAATCATAGACGTCCATATATTTTCTGAGCCTGGCGATCAGTCCGCTGATTGTTTCTTCTACCTATGCCTTATGCTTGGACTTACACTTTGGGAGCAGTCTTCTGATTTCAGTCCACTCTGATAAGTTGTATTATTCTAACTTATCAAGAGTATGCTGTATAATTTTAGCTTCGTGCCTTTCTATAGTGATAAAAATAGATCCAGGATGATTACCACTTTTTCTAGTTTTATTCAGAAAGATGCCTGTTATTGTAGCTTCGTGCTTCCTAAGGTGAAGTCGATCCCCGCACCATCTTTCTCTTCATCCTCTTCCTCCAACTATTGTTTGCTCTTTTTCCTGGCAAACACATTAAGTGCAGCCCTTTGAGCATTTATTGGGTCAGCCTGGATTTTATCATCTTCCCTGATAAAACTTGCAGCAAGCCTTTGAGCAGCTTGTGCAGTTAGGAAAGCTTCTTCTCTCGGATGCTCCACTTCCTGATGAGCTGCTTTCAGGCAGTCTTCTTTCTCCTTAGAAGATAGATAGGCCAACTCAGAGTCACAAATTCTCGAGCCTCTCTATCACTGCCTTCATTAGATTATCGTCATCGTTAGAGATGTCTATTGAGGGAAAAGAGTAATTTTCTCTTTCTATCCTTCTTTCTTTCCTTATCTCACTAGTACATAGTGAATGCTTAGTGTCAAAACTTAAGATTGTTTAGATTAGCTTAATCCATTTTTTATTTCTGTAATACTCTTTGTAAATTCAGTATTTACTTTATTACAAAGAATTTAAAAGTGAAAATTATTTGTGTAATTGTATTCACCCCCCCTTCTACAATTCCTTGTTACTTGAATGTCATATACTTGGGACCAACAACCTACTTTGCAGCGTAGCGCTTTCAGACAAAAAAGATTCTTGGTGCTGGGAGGGTAATCCAAGTGGTCTGATCTCGGTAAAATCTTTGCGCATGATCATTGAGAATGTAAGCAACTCTCCTTTTGCAGGTTTATGCTTTTGGAACGAGTGGCTTCCACCACATGTAAATTGTCTTGTTTGGAGATTACTTTTGAAACGTATTCCCACTCGTTGAAACCTATGCGCTAGAGGTATTAATCTTTCATCAAATTTTTGATTGAATAAAGCCCAAATATCGTTTAATATTGACTTTTTTTTCGTTAGTGGTCAAATATGATATATAATAATCGTACCATCATTATTAAATGTCGTACAAAACCACCTATAAACTAATAAAAGATACCCTCATCACTTTACTTTCTTAGTGTAGAATATTTTCTTTTTGATGACTGCTAGACCCTGACTTGAAGTTGTCAAGAAGTCAGAGGGCCTGTCTTGTAACTTTCCAATTCTTGTAATTTACCTTTCCTAGTTTAGTGCTTACTTTGTAATTTCCTTTAAAGGCCAGGGGCCTCTTTGTAAGTTTTGTAATAACCCTATAAAAGGAATATTCTATTCCATTTTAAGGGTTACGTATCCATTTATAGAATTTCTAGTATTCAGTGCGGCTACGTCACCATCTTATCCGACTCCAACATTTACTCTGATAGATAATTACTTCTCATTGATTCTTTCTCATAGATTTGGGATTACAATTGGTATCAGAGCTAAATCACTGGTAGTTTTCCTTCTATTTTCTCTTTTCTAATCTTTACTGTGCTTATTTCATTCTCTGAAAATTTTCATTTTCATTGTTTTTGAAAAAGTTGAGCTATAAGTGATAAGTGATTATAAAAAGGTTTTCTACTTATTTATCACTACTTTTCTATCACTTGTCACTGATTTCCAAGAGGTTTTGAGCATTTTGTCTGACTTTTAAGTGATTTTGTGTGATTCGGACTTCACTGGGATCTCCTCCCTGCTTGAAAGTCCGCATCGGATTATTAGAATTAGTGTCCAAATCAGATTATTCCCATAATCCGATCTGGATTACTCTCCAAAATCCTAATCGGATTTTGCACTTTGTCCGGATCGGACTTCTCCATTGTCCGGATTGGACTTCTCTATAGTCCGGATCGGACTTTTCCCATTCTCCGGGTCGGATACTTCCATTATTCAAGTGGGAGTTTCTCTCTCTACCAAGTCGGATTTCTTACCTCTTCTCCGAGTCGGACTATCTCCTAGTCCGAGCTGGATTCTATCCTTGTTGTCCGAGTCGGACATTTACCCTCTCTGTCCAAGTCAGACTTTTCTGATCTTCGGGTCGGACTTGACCATAGTCCGAGTCGGACATCTGTGGTTTTCCCTGACTCGGAATTTAACCATAATCCGAATCGGACTTCTTACCCTATTTTCCGAATCGGACTTTCACCCCTTATTTTCCGAGTCAGACTCTTGTTACTTGTTATCCGGGTCGGACAACTTAATTGTCTGAGTCGGACTCTTCTCTTTTGTTCTCCGATTCAGACTTTACCCCTTGTCCGAGTCGGATTTTTACTTTCTGTTATCCGAGTCGGATTTTTGTCAAATTATTCCGAGTCGGACTTTTGATGTCCAGATCAGATTTTTGCTAATTTACCTCCTGTTTAAAGTTATATTAACTTCATGGGTTCTGTGTTCCAGGGTATTTTTCCAAAGTCATTATTTCTAACAAGTCTTTTCGTTTAAACTACTCGGTGAGCAATCCATCTTTCTGAGAAACATGTCAAAGGAAATTATTGGAATCGGATCAGAGACCAGACCTCCCGTTCTGGTCATGGGAGAATACCAACAGTGGAAGAGCAGAATGGCGAACTTCCTAGATCTTATAGAATAGAATCTGATGAAGTCTATTCGCGAGGGCCCGATTATAGCCACTGTTACCATTGCTGAAGTACCAGAGACTGTTACAACTCCCTTTCTGCCATCTTACGAAATTGAGAAGCCGTATCATATGTATACTCCGGAAACAGAAAGCTCGCGCGACTGTTGACAAACGCGCTCTGGCTCTGCTTACTATGGCACTACCCAATGACATGTACGCACAGGTGGATAGTTTGACAAATGCCAGGGCTGTGTAGCTTGAAATAGAGCAGCAGATCCAGGGTGGCGAGAAAGCCATGGAAAGCCAGCGAGAGAATGCCATGAATGCATATGAAGGATTTAGGGCCAGAGAGAACGAATCTTTGACAGAGGCTTACAACAGACTTAACTCTTATGTGAACGATCTTCGTAGAGTCGGTATGGACAAAAACCGATACAAGATCAATGTTAAGTTTCTGAAGAATCTATCTCCGGAGTGGTAGAGTGTGGCAGTCAACATACACCTCAGTCAAAATTTGGGGCAACTAGGTCTACATGATCTGTATAGTATGATGGTTCAACACGAAGAGATCGTAACCGGGCACAAGTCCAAGAAGGCTGATCCTCTAGCACTAGCAACTGTGCCCTATGGAGGATCCAATATGGGTTACAACCTGGAAGATCAAGTTGTCATCAACGACTCCTACATGTCAGATGAGGAACTCCTTAATATGGATGAATCTCTCGCGTTGCTCTCACATAACATGCAACGATTGAAAGCTGCTCGTGGCTACAACAGGTTCAATGGATCTCTTGGATCGGGAAGAGGAGGTTTTGGAAGAGGAGGATACCTTCACGGAGAAAGGTATCAAGGAAGATTCAGTGGAAGTGTTCAAGGAAGAGGAAGCTCAGGGTATGGGTATGGAAATCAGGGAGAGTACAACAATAGCAGTAACTATGGAAATCAGCATGGAGGATATGGATCTGGGTACAACCAACATGGAAACGCATCTGGGAACAATTATGATCATGGGAGAAGTAGTCAACAAGGAAACTTTCATGGCAGCAATCATTTTGGTCCGAATCATCACGGCTCTAGCATCAATCAAGGGGGAAATCAATAGGGAAGTGGACAGGAATCTCATTATCAGTTCGGAAGAAACAACAAGACCACTACACCAGCAAAGTCTGCACTTGATCCAATCAAATCAGATGGGAGTGGTCCCACTTGCTTCAGGTGTGGGAATCCTGGACATTATGCCAAGGATTGCCCAAAAAAGGTGAAAGACGCCGATTATTTTGAGAGAAAGGCAGCCCTGGTGAGGATGAAGGAGAATGGCAAAGTGCTTATGGTTGAGGAAGAGAATTGGGTATGTGAAGAAGAGAGTTCTGATGAAGATGAAGAAGGCTTGGTGAGAGATCACTGCCTCATGACAAATTTTGAGGGACCAAGTTTCGAGGTCCCTTCAGAGCAGACCGAATATGACATCTCACAGGTACCTTTTTACCCTGACTTATCCAGCATTGTTGAAGCTTTGGAATCTAAAATTTGTGAACATGAGAGTGATCTCCAAATGGAAAGAACTCTGGTCACAAGATTTAGGATCGATAGTGCTGTTTACAAAAGTTCTCTCGAGGACATGACTTTGTGCTATGATAATGAAAGAAGTGAATCAGTAGTAAGAGAATCCACTCTTAACAGTAAGTTGTTGTCACTTCAAAATTCTCATGTCAGTCTTCTTAGTAGTCATGATGAACTGAAGCTCAAATTTCATCTTTTAACTTAGGAAAGAACTGAACTTTACTCGAAAATCAAAGAGCTTGAGGACAACAACTTTAAGAGAGGACAA
>LUCG01014832.1:0-15458 GCA_001633085.1 Carthamus tinctorius | reverse complement strand
AAAAAGAATTCTACTTGCGAAATCGGTTTAGTGAGTGCACGGGACCTGGTGGGGCTTTCATAGGTCTGCCCCTGCTTACCTTGTGGAGTGTGTTGTTTCAGGTGGCATTCTATTCTCTCCTTGTGTACTTCGCTACGTCAATGGGCACACAGACTGTTGCCGCTCATCAGGTTGGTTCTACTTGCAGCATTATGGGCATGTCTTTTGCTGTTTCTTGCTCGTAGTCTAATCAGGCTTTGTTTTTGACCCTAACAAATTACTCTTAGTTTAGGTCCTTGTCCAAGTATACTGTATGTTTGCTGTAGGGGGCGAGCCTCTTTCTCAAACTGCCCAATCATTTATGCCAGAACTTATATATGGTGCCAAACGAAGTCTGTCAAAGGTTAGTGATGATATTTATTGTTCTGGTTTCCGCAACCATTTTAGCCTAATCTTTATGCACCCGCTTGCCACTAATTTTCCGGTTCTCGTCTTCATTTCAACGGTTTCATTTTCATTATGTGCATTATAAAATGGGACCAACAAGATGGAAATGAAAATGGAAGAAAAGAAACGGTAAAAGTGAGGCCATTGGTTGGAAGACGTTATTTTGTTAACCAGCATTTGTGTTTTCTCGTGTTTTACTTTCGGTACTATGTGCATAGCAATTTGTATATAAATTTCACGAAACGCTGCTGTGGTGTACTGATCTTTCCAGGCACGTATGCTGTTAAAGTCGCTGGTGATAATTGGTGTGTCATGTGGATTAATATTAGGTGCTGCGGGAACAATTGTTCCCTGGTTATTCCCCCAAATCTTTTCACCTGATCCTCAGGTCATTAAGGAGGTTAGTTTTTTTTTGTTGGTTTTTTGTGTTACCATGGATGATACCCTTTCGTCCGCAAAATTTGTTATTGTAGCAACTAGCAGTGTGAACGAGCCTAGCTGAGTAGTAGGTTATTCGGGCTCGGTTTGGAAATATAATACCAGGCGTGAGCTTGAATAACCTTTTCAATGTTGGGCTTGAGCTCGCGCTCGAGTATTTTTTGAGTTATGGAGCTCGAGCTTGATTATTTTTTGAGTTGTGGAGATCAAGCTTGATTATTTCTTGAGATTGAGCTTGATGCTCGAACTCGCAATCAATTAACTAGTTTGTTGACTCTAGGTTGATAGTTTTTATATTTTATTATTTGATTGATGAACATATGAGCATGTTGATGCACAAATGGCTCGGCTCGACTCAAAGAATTTAACCGAGTTTACGAGTGAGCTAAAACTCGGATCGTTAAGTTAAACGAGTTTTATTTTGAGTTTGAGATCGACTCGAGCTCGAGTAACTTGTTATAAGATCGACTCGATTACACCCCTAGTAGCAACCCCGTGGAGTGATGGGTAAATCTTATAGTGTACCTTCTTATGAAGATAATATAATAATTTGTTACTTGAAGTTTACACTTATTATCCTTGAATGCAGATGCACAAAGTTCTACTTCCATACTTCATTGCTTTGTCTGTGACAACAAGTACTCATAGCCTTGAAGGAACATTGTTGGTATGTATATTGTTGAACTCCTGATGTTCTTTCATGTATGGAATTTTAGGGCCCATTTGGTTTGCAGGATTTAAAATTGGATTGCACTCCAATCCCATGCCTGGTTTAAAGGAATGTCCTGAATTGAAATCCCACAATAGTAGGGTTTGAAAATCCACGGGGTGGTTGGTATTTCTTGGGAGTTCATAGAGTGTGTTTGTAAATAGGGATGGCAACAAGGCGGATTCGGGGCGGGGATTGGTCCCCTCGTCTCCGTCCCCGTTTATTAAACCCGTCCCCTTCCCCGCTTAAAAAATCGCGGGGATTTAAACGGGGATCCGCATTGGGTAATCGGGGAAAACCTCGGGGAAATGGGTTTCCCCGTTTAGTGTAAACGGTTAATTAAACGGGTATCATCGCGGGGATAACCGTTCATCTCTTTTCACCGCGGGGATCCCCGTCACCGTTTAAACTTTACCACGAATCCACGAGTCTCGAAAAATGATTTACTAAATTACATAACATTCTCTGATCCGTTATCCCAACATATCCGAAAGAAAATTAAAGTCCTAAAGTCGAAATGCATCTAAAATTTAACAATTTAGCTATATATAATATATTTTTAGCTATATATATTGTTTAAATGCATCCGAAATAATAACAGTTAAAGTGCTAAAGTATATATACGATCAAACATAAAAACCATTTAGCTATATATAATATATTGTTTAAAACTATATTATTTACTAATAATCATAAAATAAAAATAAATATGGGATATAATTGGGGATATATTCGGGTAATCGCGGATATAAACGGGGATATATTCGGGTAATCGGGTCGGGGATTGGTCCCGTTAAAAATAAGCGGGTTTTCCCCTCCCCCATTCATCGTCCCCGAACCCGTCCCGTTTATTTCGGGTTTTGGTTTTTTTTGCCATCCCTATTTGTAAATATGTTAAAAACATTTGTTTTGTAATAATCAATAATAGAAGGTAATTTTTTGTATTTTTATAATTTGTTATTTTAAGTTATCTAAAAAGAATGGAATTCTGTTCTGTTAACTTATTTCCTTTTGAATCTACTTAACCCATTAGATTTTCTGTTGCAGGCTGGACGTGATTTGAGATTTATTAGTATATCGATGAGCACGATCTTTGCTTTTGGCGCTCTTCTCCTTATGGTAAGGACATCGTATTTTGGTTTCGATTTTATTCTCTGTTTTCATAGCCAAAACTAAGAATGATGAATATATTTGTGAACCGTCTAAAACTACCCAGTTTAACTAAAGCGTTTGATTTTTATTAAATATCTAAAATACCTTTCAGTTTAACCGAAGTTAGGAAATATGATGGATGTATGATTTAGTCCGATGAGAGTGTTTGATTTTTATGAAAAAACTGTAATACCCTTCAATTGTTACCAAAACTGGGATATCTGGGGAATCAAAGTACTTTATCTGTCCCAAAATAAGTGTCCGCTTCAAAAGTAAGCATCTGTTTTCCAATTATGAGATGGAAAGATTGATTACTTCCCATGTTATTAAGGGTATAGTTGTCATTTAGTTGATTAAAAAGGTAATGGTTACATATTCCTAAAACTGTTTGCCTTTTTCATTGTGGGCATTTATTTTGGTACGGAGGGAGTAAGTGGTATTAGTAATTGGCTACATGGTAATTTTTTTATTTGAAATAATGTTTATTATTATTTTGGGACAAAGAAAGTTTTCCTTTTTCCTCATTTCTTGGGTACTTACTCGTTCTCT
Source organism: Carthamus tinctorius (assembly GCA_001633085.1). NCBI lineage: Eukaryota > Viridiplantae > Streptophyta > Magnoliopsida > Asterales > Asteraceae > Carthamus > Carthamus tinctorius. The sequence goes on along the minus strand of LUCG01014832.1, from coordinate 12,184 downwards.
ATTCCCACCAGTTTTTCAGCAGTTCGGGATACGGTTTGTCTGGCTGCTGGTGGACATTAGCGTTGTTCCAATGGGTACAGTTTAACTTTCAACCGCATCTAATGTTATGTTGCCTTCGTAAGTGGGGTTGGGTTCCGGTGAGAACAACCCCTATGGTGTGAAGATACCTTATATTGTGTGGATGTTGTAACATTCGCACAATATAATTATAAGGTATCTTCACACCATAGGGGGTTGTTGTGGGGTTGGGTTCCGGTGAGAACAACCCCTATGGTGTGAACTGTGAAGGTATCTTATATTGTGTGAATGTTACAACATTCACACAATATAACATAAGATTCAAACAGTATAAAAGTATCTTCACTTGTTCTCACCTTCTCATGAAAAAGTGAAATTTTCTACATGATCCCGACTCTCGTAAATGCTGAAATGTTACAACATTCACACGTGAATACTGAAATGTTACAACATTCACACAATATAACATAACATTCAAACAATATAGTAGTATTTCACTTGTTCTCTCACCTTCTCATGAAAAGTAAAATTTCTCACATGAACCCGACTCTTGTAAACACTGAACTATTGAATGCTAACATTCTTTATGTACCATGATTTACAGTCTCGATTTACCGTTGCTCTACTGCGTCTCGTTTCACCAAATGGCATTCTTTACTCTGAGGATATGTCACGTTATGAACTTGGGAACGTTAGAACTGCCACCTAGAATGAACCTCAGTCGGTATTTGCATTTCCCTTAAGTAACCATGGGGATGATGTGTATTTGATAGCTTGATTTACCATAAATTTTGTACATGCTCTAACTCTAATAGTATATCCATTATATGCTTAGAGATCTCAAAGCATACAAGTAGTTTTCATTCTTTGAAGCCCAACTGAAGTGGGCATAAGGAACACTTAGAAGATTGTAAACATGTTGTATGTACTCCACTTAACCCTTTATTATGCCATTCTTCAAAGCTATTTCAAGGACGATCTTTTGATTTGTGAGGTTTTTTATATTGCAATCATACAAAATGCATTTAAATGACCATTTTCTTTCAATTCGTGTTTCAAAAGGATTTATTTTTTACTTTATTTTGATTGGTAACTTGTAAAATTTGATGTTATAGATGACAAGATTTAAAGTTATATTTATTGATAAAAATAGAAATTAATTACATTGAATAGAAATTAAGATTAGCCTTGATGCATTCTGTGCTATGTAATTTTATCTTCTTTTTTTTGGAAATGGTTTGTTTAGCCATCTAGACTTTGCTTAGGTGGTGTTTGTTTACCTCTTAACAGTTCCATTAATAGGCAACCTCTGAATAATTAAGAGGTAAATCCTGTTTGGCAAAGAACTGAACTGCCTCTTAATGGTTCCACAACCCTCTGAATGATTAAGTATCCTGGATGTCTCTTAACCATTAAGAGTCCTGATTTCATACTCAACAATTACCAAACCAACATATTTCATTTTGCACCATATCATAAGAGCCTCTTAATCATTCTGACCACTTAATCATCCAGCACTAAACCATTCAGCAACTACCAAACAACCCCTTAGACTACATCCTTGGCAATCTGGTAATTAAGTCATGGTTGTGTAAAACTAAGCCTTGCCATAGGATGTTAGCGTCTAGACTCGATCTTCGAGTGGATTCGATATTCCATGATATCCTTTCTAAGCCTTTTGTCATTACAATCTTACCAATATGCGTTTGAAATAATAAGTGGTAACCTAACGTCTTAACGCCTCTTAATCGCTGCTCAAGTTCAGAAATTACCTCATTTCTCTCAAGACGCAACCTCCAAGTTCATACGACCTCGAAATCGATCTAGTCCAAATCGAGATCGAATCGGTCGATTTCAAAAACAACTTGAAATCAATTCAGACATTACAAAAACAGTCGTATTGATTTAGACTTCAGACTTCAACACCACCTCTTATTAATCAAAAGTGAAATAAGACTTCAAATTTCAATCTTCTTAAGAAAACCAATGGCACCTAAAAGTGATCAAGGATGTGGATCCTTTTTTACGCTTCTCAGGTTAACTTTTTTCTCACGTGATGCCTTCTATGGTTTTATCTTGCTTTGATGAATCATTGCTAAGATATTTTCTTGTTCATGCGGATATCTAGATACAATGCCAAAAGTCTTTGTTATCTTGGTCTCGAGAGTATGTCATTTTCAATTGTTAGCTGATTGGATAAAAAATCTTTTGAGCGTCCACGACAGGCAAACTATTAGGGTTAAATATTTTTTGAGCTAGAACCTCATAAACATGTTATCCAAGAAATTAGTTAATCTGCTTGGTTCCCAGATAAACCATTTTAACTAGTTAACGTATGTCTAAAGAAAATTAAACGTTTAACACTATCCTATATACTAATGTATTTTATAAGAAACCACATAAAAACAATTGAACTAAGCAAACAACTATGACTTGGTATCTTCCATCATATATATATATGTGTGTGTGTGTGAGAGAGCGGTATCAAGGATTTTGTCACCCCCTTAAACCAATACATGTGTTTGTATCTCTGGCGTGTAGCTCAGTTGGCAAAGGGGTGGTAGACTTTGCTCAAATACATAACAGGTCAATCAAACTCAGGCCCTCCTGTTATAGTCTCAGCCGCTGCGTGAGTCAAAAAAATGTCCTCTCACATTGATATGCTTGAAGGCAGGTTCCATGTGGGGTCGGTTAGGGTCACCGGCGTTCAACTTTTTTTACCCAAATGCATGTCTTTGTGGACCATCGGTTTAATGGATGGGTCCTTGTTGATTACATTTTTTAAAGCGAGTCAAAGGACTAGTGAATCAGTTACAACCAAACTGTTTTCGAGACAAACGTCGGGTTGTGGTTCCCTCTATTCGTCAATGATATTAAACTAGTGCGTTATTTATGGGGTTTAGCGACTTAGCAGGTTGGATTTAATTGGATTGTTAGCGGACCAAGCTAGATGGCTTGAACGGCTTCTTGTTAAGTTTAGCCAACCAGAGCTGGTAAGCCAATTAAAAGGAGCTCGAAACAGGTTTGGGCCAGCTGGCTACATTTTGGGCTTCAAGCCGATTCCTGATCCATGAATTATACCACCATACTAAACCCTAACCCCAATCTCCCTCTTTCCGTTTCTTCTTCTCCACCGCCTAATCTTCCTTCGATTTCTGCAGCAGATTCTTCCATTAAGGTTCGACTCCTGATTTCAATTTTTCTCCTTATCTTCTTTGATTTTTTCTTCCTGCTGGTAAATGATTAGGAATCTGTGTTACTTTTTGTATTTATTTTTTCAGGCTCCGAGTTCTTAATCTTCTATACGTTACCGACGAAAATGGCGACTCAAATGAGCAAAAAACGAAAGGTTAGTGTAATAATCAATCAGTGTTGCAAGTTGATTTGATGTTTATTCTTGTTCATAGATCTCAAGTTTAATGAATGTGTTTTTTGTGTGCATCAGTTCGTAGCTGATGGCGTGTTCTTTGCTGAGCTGAACGAGGTGCTTACCAGGGAGCTGGCGGAGGACGGTTACTCCGGCGTCGAAGTTAGGGTTACGCCTATGCGTACAGAGATCATCATCAGGGCCACCCGTACCCAAAACGTTCTTGGTAGAATTCTAATCATGTTATTTTCAATATAATTATTATCCTCGTTTGCAGATGTGTTTGGGATTGCTTTTTGAGGTTCAAAAGTGCTTTTGAGCAAAAGTGCTTATTGACTTGTAGCGGGAGGAGAATGAGTTTTTTAAAAAGTGTTTGGATTAGCTTTATCAACTTTTTGAGAAGGGTTTGTAGCAATAAGTCAATAAGTTATGATGTTTGGCTTAGCTTATCAACTTTTTGATNTGAAAACTCCATTTCATCCCTTGTCAAAACGGAGTTTTAAAAGCACTTTTAGATTACACAAACAAGCTTATCAACTTATTGACTTCTTGAAGAAGCCAATAAGACAATAAGCAGTTTTAAAACTCAATCCCAAACACCCTAACTAGTTTCATGAACCTAGGTCATTGCTAGCTTGTTGATAAGAGAGACTTGAAGTAAATTATTATGATTGCATCTGCATTGCAAGATGAGCTAAAAATGTATGCCATGATTTTAGTTGAACATTGGAAAATTTATTAGGAAGGGATCTAATCTCTATATGTTGCAGTTTTTTTTATAAAAAAAACTGGTTTTGTGTAATAATTGCAATTAATAGAAAGGGAAAATAGAGATTTAAGAAGAATTTTAAGCTCATAATTTATTGCCTCTTTTGGCTGGTAACAACCAAAATCTGAACATGGGTTGGTAACACAAGACGTTCGATTTTCAATCATTGGAGTTGGAACTGAGTCTTTTAGATCCTTTGATGAGAAACATAATTTATGCACACCAGTTGTTTCTTCAATTGATGATTACAATGCACAAAAGTAGATTTAAATCAGATGGCGTGGGTTATGTTTGTGTTGTTGCCTACACTATATTGAAGATTGGTCTGCAAGGATTGCTGTTATTGTCAAGATATGGAGATTAACAATTTAATGTGATTTATACAAGCTTTTTTGTTTGTTTTGTTGTTGTTGTTGTTCTTGAGATGTTTATATTCGAACATGAATAATATTGTCATCGGACAATACATCCTAACATGATGTTCATCTGCGAATCGAACTGTATTTTTCAGGTGAGAAGGGAAGGCGAATAAGGGAGTTGACATCTCTTGTTCAGAAGCGGTTTAAGTTCCCTGAAAACAGCGTGGAACTTTATGCCGAAAGAGTGAACAACAGAGGGCTCTGTGCCATTGCCCAGGCTGAATCTTTGCGTTACAAGCTTCTTGGAGGTCTTGCAGTTCGCAGGTTTACAAACATTTTATTTTCTATTATTTCTAATCTGTCAATATTATGTCGCCATTCTATTTTGCTTGCACATGTTGGTGTCTATGTGCATCCTTTGGGTTTTCTTTTTTGGTTTTACACTATGTTTCCCTCTGATCATTGAATTCCAAAAATTCGACATGCCATTTTGCCAGTTGAAGAGCATTTGTTACTGTCAGACCATTTATCTCTTGAGAAGAAGTGATTTTCTAATTTCTTGTTTACAAACTTAAACAAAGTATATTTGATGCAGATGATGATCAATTATGTTTCAGAGTTGGGACTTTGAACCTATTTCTTTATTGTTATACAAATATAAATCAATGAAAACCTGGTTTTTTTGTTGAGGGTTTGATCGAAACCGTAGGTGTTAATCGAGATTCTTGTTTTCAGGGCTTGCTATGGTGTTCTTAGATTTGTTATGGAGAATGGAGCTAAAGGGTGTGAGGTGATTGTTAGCGGAAAACTTAGGGCCCAGCGTGCGAAGTCAATGAAGTTCAAGGATGGATACATGGTTTCCTCTGGTCAACCCGTCAAGGAGTACATCGACTCTGCCGTGAGGCATGTGCTTCTTAGACAGGTAAATTCACATTTCTTTTAGATATTTTGGAGAATTATATAATAAATGAAATTTGATAAATGGGTGGTTGGTACAGGGTGTTCTTGGAATCAAGGTTAAGATCATGCTTGACTGGGATCCTACCGGGAAGCTTGGCCCCAAGACTCCTTTACCCGATAACGTCATCATTCACATGCCAAAGGATGATGTTGTTGCACTGCCGCCTAAAGAGGTGGAGGAATATCGGCCACCGCTTGTGGTTGCCGATGAGCCTTTACCTATGCCCATTCCGGTTGTCTAAATCTATGTGATTGTAGCAGTTCTCTAATTTGGTGGCTTCTGTTGAGTTTTGTTTTGGATTGGATAACCCTTTTTCATTTTGGGCTGATGTAAGCTTTATATCTACACTTAGTTTTGTCAAATTTTGTTACTTTGCAGTGATAATGAAGGTTCAAGTTTTGTAGTAATTTTGTTATGTAGGGATATGTATCTTCACCACCTAAAACAACTAAGAATACAAGTGCTTACACCTGGTAGAGAAAAGGATACCAGTCATCCATTGTGATGGTAAAGTGATAAAAATGTTATCCGTTAGGCAAGTATTTATCTGATAAGGTAAGTATTTATCTGATAAGGTAAGTTGAAGGGTTGACTTATCTGATAAGGTACGCAGAGGTTGTGACTTTTACTAGGCTGACTCTTTTAAGATGTATTGTTATACCTTGGCTTGGATATCCAAATCAAATGGTCAATATTGTTATACTACCGTTGATCTTCTAGTGAGTACACACGGTTAGGTTGGGAAACCGATTCTGGGAGGGGTCCAGGTTTCTCGATCGGGCTTTCATTAATACAGCTGACTAATTCATTCAGGTGTAGTGTATAACAATGTTACACAAAACCAAACAGCTGACTAATTCATTCAGGTGTAGTGTATAACAATGTTACACAAAACCAAACAGCTGACTAATTCATTCAGGTGTAGCATAACAATGTTATGTACACAGAACCAAACGGGAAGGAGAAAATGCTACTTATGTCAAGGAATCCTTGTCTATAACTAATAAACGGGTTCTGATCGATTTGGTTAAAATAGTAATTTGGTAGGTTCTCCTCCTCGGAATGAGTTTGGCCAGTTCTGTAGGAATCGATAATTTAGTTGGTTTTGTCTACAAAGATATATTACAAACCGTGAATACCCGTTAGCAAAGAGGTTAATATCACTTGCAGTTACAAAGCAGGTTAATGTTAACAATTGATGCATATTTTATGTTTAAAACTTGAATTTACAGTTTACAACCCTAGTCAAGTTTTGCAGTTTAAGCTCCAAACTTTGTTTATGTAAATGTACATAGATATATAAAATATACATATTACCCTCTCAATCTAAATGATTTTCACTACTTCACTAACTAACTATTCAACTTGTTTTCAATCGACTTGTAAACAAAATTCTCAGGAGATCAAAACAGAAAATTAGTTATCACATGAGATGGAATAGAGCATTAATGTTTTTCTTCATTGAGGAAAGTTCAAATGTGAACCACTTTTTGGTTGTGAACGTGAGGACAGCCGAGAGCGCAACACGTGGCGGCTTTGAGTGTGGTCCCCCCTTTAATTCAATGCCTACCCATAAATCGCGCCTAGTCATCCGNCGCTCTCGGCTGTCCTCACGTTCACAACCAAAAAGTGGTTCACATTTGAACCCACCCCTTTCTTCATTTAATTAATTGGCTTTCATTTCACCGGTAACCGCAATGTTTATAATACCACCATTTTTGATGTCATTTAAAAATATCCAAACAAAATTTACTAAAATTAGACACCTTGTTCCAGAGATTGTCTTAATTCCAAACAAAATATTCCCTTTAGTATTTTCAATCGCTTTTCATTTAAAGATTTTGCTATAGCAAAATAAATTTAATTCCCCAAACGATTTATTTTCAAAGTTATTTCCATGGAGTGATTTTATATAACACAATTACACAAATTGACAAAATGCCTATCGGGTCAAGCTCAGTTCTACGATTGGTAATTAACAATGACGACAACCAAAAATCTTATCGAAACTACAACCTGTTAACCGCTCATCGAGACAAGGTAATTAACAACAGCTTATTGCCTCCTACTGCCTGTTGGCTCTTACCTGCCAATGTTCTTGAACACAAATGGTGTCAAAGAAAATGGTTTTTTTTTAGATTGATACAAAACCAAACCCACATTATCCAACTCTAAAAAGTAACGAAAAATATTATAAAACTGTAACTGTAGAAACAAGCAAGCCACCAAAAATCCAAAAAGAAAGGCTTCTCAGTCCACAACTAAATCAAAAATTTTACTTAACTTCTGGGATGACATGGATTTCTAATCTGACCTTTTAGACGACTGGAATGGGCATCGGTAAAGGCTCATCGGCAACCACAAGTGGTGGCCTATATTCCTCCACCTCTTTGGGTGGAAGTGCAACAACGTCGTCCTTGGGCATGTGAATAATGACGTTATCGGGTAACGGAGTCTTGGGGCCGAGCTTCCCGGTAGGATCCCAGTCGAGCATGATCTTAACCTTGATTCCAAGAACACCCTGTAACAAACCACCCGTTTATTGAATTTCACTTATTATATACTTCCCAAAAATGTCTACAAGAAATGTAAATTTATCTTTTTATGAGAATTTAAATTTACCTGTCTTAGAAGCACATGTCTGACAGCTGAGGCGATATACTCCTTGGCCGGTTGACCAGAGGAAACCATGTATCCATCCTTGAACTTCATTGATTTCGCACGCTGAGCCCTAAGCTTTCCACTAACAATCACCTCACACCCTTTAGCTCCATTCTCCATTACAAATCTAAGAACACCATAGCAAGCCCTGAAAACAAGGATCTCTGTTAATAATAAATTTTTACAACTCCTTATTAGTAATGAATGTACATTTTGAAAGAAACAAAAAAAATAAATCTCTTGTTTGGTCAATATCTCAATTAAAAGAACAGCTTTTCAATGATTTATATCCTGCCCCTAAAACATAAACAAAAAATTAAAAAAATCACTTCTCAATAGATAAATGGTCAATGGTAATAATGTTGTTCAACTGGTTATATAGCATGCCAACTTTTTGTTAGAAAATTACCACTATGTGGAAGCAAATTGAAATGAGAAATAGCGTTGACAGATTACAACTTTAGATGCAAAATATAAAAAAAAATGTTTGTAAACCTGCGAACTGCAAGCCCTCCAAGAAGCTTGTAACGCAAAGATTCAGCCTGGGCAATGGCGCAGAGCCCTCTGTTGTTTACTCTTTCAGCATAGAGCTCCACGCTGTTTTCAGGGAACTTAAACCGCTTCTGAACAAGAGATGTCAGCTCCCTTATTCGTCTTCCCTTCTCACCTGAAAATTCCAAATGACCATCGTGTTAGGATGTCCAATGACAATTTTGTCTAAGGTTAACAATCGACAAGGACAGTTCAACAAAAGAACACTAAGACAGAAACTGCTATTTATCACATTAAATTGTTACTGTTGTTATCTTTCAAAAAAATTTGCCATCCTTCCTTAAAAGTCCCCAATTTAGTGTAAGCTGCAACATCAGATCCCTTCCCATCAGATTTTATATTCTTACTTTTGTTCAGTAGTAACGTAAGAATCAAAAGCACAAACAACTCTGCATATTGACTATGTTTTCTCAATTAGAAGATCTAAGAGGCACATTGTCACATGATTCCAACTCCGATATTAGAAAAAGAACCGGCTGTGTTAAAAAAACAGACTATTGCCAACCTACTTTCAACCAAAAGTGAATAAATATAGTGGCATAACATGAGGATTTTACCATTGTCATATTCAAAGAGTTTTATTTTCACTTTTTAGTAAGTTGAAATCTAACATAAAACTTGATTCTGTAAGAAAAGAGGTTGCAAGATGCAAATCCACAGTCAGCTAGCTTAATTGACATGGGCAATTAGGTACAACCAGGAGGATCATAATCCTGGTCAGGATGAATGCTGGCAGCATGCTTAAGCTTAAAACATGCAAGTAGCATATTGAGTAAAGATCTTTCGGTTCCAAATGAAAGTTCATAACTTCATATTACAATGATTTCGGCTAATTGTGTCAAATACTATATACATCTGATTCTGCATAATGTTATAGCTAATTAACGGTCGCCTACTCATATTCAAGAGTATTAATCCTTCTTTCCCACACAGAGCTATATATTCCATAACAGAAGCAGATAGCTGTCATTACCCAAAAACAGAATATGATGACTTCAAAGAGACTGAACCCTTTATGCGTGTATTTTCATTGAGCACATAACTAAGATCATGGCAGCAAATATTTTTAGCACAACATATTAAGAAAAAATATCAAAGCTCTAACCAGACATAAACATTAATGCATATTTCCAATCAATAAATTAACAATTAACCAATTTTATGAAATTTATTCTACAAATGTATAATCACATATTAAACAACGCAATTAAATTTTTACCAAGAACGTTTTGGGTACGGGTGGCCCTGATGATGATCTCTGTACGCATAGGAGTAACCCTAACTTCAACACCAGAGTAACCATCCTCAGCAAGTTCCCTGGTAAGAACCTCGTTCAACTCAGCGAAGAACACGCCATCAGCTACAAACTGTTACACAAAAATAAATTACACCAAACTCTATGAAAAAATAAACATAACGTCTACTTGTAACAGTGACTGATGAGACTAACCTTTCGCTTTTTGCTCATTTGAGTCGCCATTTTCCACAGCAGTAGTGTATTGGGAACAACAAACTCCGACCCTGAAATTTGATATCAAGAGGGACTTCACAAATTAAGCATCGTTAAAGGAGAATTTAGAGACTTTAATATGAACAAAATGTGATGTCAAGAGGCATTCGGTGCTCCAAAGTCACTAGCAACTCACAAACTCGAAGATCTATATGACTACATGAATTGTGGATACACACATGTACAGCATCAACTGCATTGCAACAAATCCAAACTTTTCCATTCTTATGCTATTCCAATTTCTAAACATCTCAAGCAATTAGCATAATGCAATTTCACATTCCTTTCTATCACCTATTCAAATTGAGTACAGATTGATTATATTTGGTTTCTCGATGTACATTCTACTTCAGAAAAACATCAAAAGGATTTGTTGATCAACTACATACTAACAAACATGTGTTGCCGATCATCAAACAGTTGGTGTTCATCAAAAAAGAAAAAAAAAAACAATCACCGTCCCAACATCGCATCGTTTTCTCTACAAGCAGATATTCTTTAAGAAGCAATAGAATGTAAACAGAAGCAGGTCGTATTATACCCTAGATCATACCATAAACTTGCATATAACAAAATAACATTATAGATTCACCATCAGTACCAGCAGAGATCGATGAAAATCAAAAATAACACAAAATCTTAATCACTTACAGATGGAGATTGATGAATCACAGAAGAAGTTGCAGAAGGAAGGTCGATGTGCAGAAAATTAGGCGGTGCAGAGAAGAAGGGAACAAGAGGAGTACGGTAGGTAGGGTAGGGTTTTAGTATCGGGTTCATGGGAACACGGTTCAAGCCCGAACTGAAATGGACCCTGGACCAAGCCCATTTCGACTTCGGTAATTATCGGTTCGGTTTTTGGGCTACTCGGTTTATTTGGTTCCGTGAATCGTGTTTTTCAAACCCAAACCGAAAATCGAACCAACTATTTGGGAATGGTTTTAATCAAAATCTCATTTACGGTATATGTTTGAGTATATCTTTCAATCCCGAAAGAAAAAAGATTGGGCCTTTTTATGTTGGGCGACATTTTAGAATCGAAGAAGATTCGGTCAGGTATTTCTCAGTTTAGGCTTAACTGGGCTTTTTCAAGTTCTTTAGCCATGACCTCTTTGTAAAATTTCAGCCTGACTTGGGTTGGGTAGCACGCTTTTTTGTGTATATGTGTTCCGTTTTTCTTAACTTTAGTAGGAATGGGTTGTTATTACAACTATAATGGTACTTTATTGATCATTTATTATCATCCAAAACCGCAATGCACTCTTAAAAGTAAATGATATTTGTCGTCAACTACGCATCTTTTATAACATTGTGTTGGGTTTCAATCACCAAAGTTATAATCAACTGACTTTGGCATTATGACTGCTCAATTACGAAATGCTTATGTTTGTGTGTCGTATCAAACACGAAATCTAATGTAAAAAAACATTTCGTAAGCTATTCATCAGATAATGTTTATCATAAATTTAAGCAATATGAGTCATTAAATGAAGGCAAACACAAAATTGTGCACAAGAGGATCTTACAATATATACGTAACTTAGAAGGGTTAAGGGTTTCTTTATCCTTCTTCTTTACTTTTGATTTCACAGCACCGTTGTACTTTCGCTTATCTTGTCGAAGCATTTCACGTATGTAAAGTATATTTTAAGATGTGTGTAGCATCAATTGCATATAGGCAAAATAATTAATCGTGAGATCTCAATATCGACTAATAATTATAATATAAAAAAATCCATCCAAGAATGTCACTATGGACTATGATAGTAATCATACCAGTCGAACCCTTTTTTATAACGCCTTATAACTATGGAGTGTCACTACGAACTATCAACCTTGTGACCAACCCATCAAGCAACACTATTTTTTTCCCAATATTTCAATACAATCACAGCTTTCTTAAAACGCCTCTTTTTAAAAACGGAAACGCGCATAAACCATAGACGAAAATACATCATACTTCCCTAATACTAATTCGGATAGATTT
>LUCG01014767.1:0-11273 GCA_001633085.1 Carthamus tinctorius | reverse complement strand
CTGCAGTCCGTGTGGCCCCAAAACGCGTTGTTGTTAGGAAGGCCAAGATATTACTTATAAAACTCAGCATCACTCATGTCCACGGCCGATATGGGATACGCCTAAGGTGTTACAATCGAATTTCGGGTATGAAATGTTGTCCTCGAAAATCAAAATTAGGTGTGAAGTATTTCGGNGATTGTTTTTCTTTTCTTTTTCCACCAAATTAGTAGAAAATAGAAATAGTGTGCAATGAAAATTTAAATATGAATATATATATTTTAAGTAAGAAAAATTGATTGAGAAAATATCTAATGAAAATTTTACTTCTATATTAGATATAAGTTTAATCCTTACCTTTCGTTTTACATGCTTAATCATTAAAGATTAAAATTAATNATAAAAAAGTTACAAAAAATATTAATAAAAGGTTTTATTCGGGTTTCGGGTGAGTTCAAGTAATGGGTACGAGACTCTATCCGTACCGAGTAACTCGTCGTAAAGTTGGATTTTGAAGATTGAGTTAGTTTGAGTTATGTGGGTCAGGTAGATTTGAAATTTTTTGAATCGGATTTTCGTTTTTTCGGATTTGGTTGAGTTTTGTTCACCCCTAACTATGAGGAAATTATAAAGAAAAAGAAAATCAATCTGTATTTTGAGGGGTATAATGGTAAATCTGACTCTGTTCTACTTAGTTCCAGGGGGGTAGGATGGGACAAGCTTGTCCCACTCTTGTTCTAGTTAGTTCTGGTGTGTCCCACATAGATGTCTGCCAAACATGGGACAAGCCTGTTCTGTCCTGTCATGTCCCATCCTGTCCAGCGTACCAAACGCACCCTTGCTAACGTGAGGACGGTCAAGATCGTACCACGTGGCATATTCACTCTGAATAATCATGTATTTCTTAGAGCGAATGACACATGATTCGGTGTTATTCGGAGTAAATAATACAAAACGTTGTATTATTCATTCTGAATAACACTGAGAATGTTGTGTTATTCACTCTGAATAAAACATGATTATCCAGGGTGAATATGTCATGTGGCGCGCTCTCGGTTGTCCTCGTGTTTGTAATGAAATTTGAGTTTGCAGCCGAACATTCGTCTAAAACACTGATGTAACCTATCGTTAAATTTGATAAATATAAAATACTAGTTATTAAGTTGAACTTATATTTTTTTAACACGTCTAAATGAAATATATGATTTTTATTATGAGTCTTATTTCTTATTTTGTTGTTGTATTGTTTGCTCTGAATAACACTGAATGATGTGTTATTCATTCTGAATAATACATGATTATCCAGAGTTAATATATCATTTGATGCGCTCTCGATTGTCCTCACATTCGCAATGAAATTTGAGTTTGCAGTCGATCATTCGTCTAAAACACTGATGTAACCTACTATTAAATTTGATAAATATAAAATACTAGTTAATTAAGTTGAACTTATATTTTTTTAACAAGCCTAAATGAAATATTTGATTTTTATTATGAGTCTTATTTCCTATTATTTTTTTCTATGGGAATAAATGAGTATTGTCACATCAAAGACATGGGATATTTAGATTTTAGAAAAACATCATTGCAATCACTTTGCTTCCTTGATCAAAATTAATGAAAATATGGTACAGATTGATGATACAAATACTCTATACTTTTTATTTTATTTTATTATTTCAAGTTAAAAATATCACTTTATTTGATGTTTCTGTTCTTATTTTACCGTGCAAACACGATTGTCGTCCAACGACCATAACTTATCGTTAATACACATCTAGGTAAAGGGTTTTTAGCATATCAGTAACCACTTACCCGACCTTTTTAGTGATCAGAATTTCCAACCTCACCAATAACAGGGAGTGTTTTTAAGTTTCATTTGTTGTATATGAAATTATGAATATCGTATACTTCAAAATGTCTTTAATGTACGACAAATCAAAATGCTTGAATTAGCAAATAATATTAGTTTGGTATTCATAAATGTTAACTCCAATTGTAATAAGATTGTTGTGGATCGCGTTAAAGAACAAACAAACACTAAAACGGATTTTGAGGGATAGAAAAACAAAAAAGAAGCATTGTCTGAAAGACATAATCCATTTGAAAATACATCAAAATTCACAAAAATTTCTTAAAAATTCTAAATACTACCCCACGCTTGATTATAGTAATATGAACATATCAAGACATGATATATATATATATATGTACATATATACAACACTTTGATTGTCTAGCGTATTTTTGTTTTCTTTTCTTTTTAGACATTAGAAGTAAGATATATATAAAATGTTAAAAAGACAAATTACGATGTTGGTAGATTCACCAACATAGCCGCTTTATGTCCTCCTTTCAAACAATCCTTGGGAGACAAAAATAAAAAAAGAAATGTTATATCACAATAAAGTTTAGGGATTGTCGGGCCTTAGATGATATATAATTACTCAATTCAAATTATCCTTACCTTTTGGTTGATTTTGTTTGGAAAGCGTGTGTGTCATGAACTAATGTTGCCATTTGAAAATACAGTTGTTTACAAATATCTCTCCGTTCTTCCATTATATGATAATACTCCTTTAGATACTTCTCGTTTGATTATATCAAAATATTTAGAATAAAGATTGAAAGTGGGAAGTTTTGATATGTGTTATAATTTCATACAAATAAACTTGGACTCCATAATCTCGGTTATGGGTGTTTACGGTTTTGTTTCTCTGGCTCAAAGCATATAACATCTCAACCAAACTATATTACCTCAATTTGGTATGTTTGCAAACCAAATCGGATGTTTTATTGATCTCATCATAACTCTCCATACCAATAACATCAACTTGACACTACTAGTTTGGCAATCTTGGAAGATTCTTTTTTACATGAACACGACATGATGTAATGATAATTGTTGTAAAAGGGTGACATTGGAGAACAAGGATTGTAGGGCCCCCAGTCAGCTTTGGAAGAGAGGTGGACGCAAAAAGCAAAGAAAAAAAAAACTAAACATAACACAAAACAAAGTTGGAAAATGAAGGATGTGCAATTTCAAACAAAACTTCATCCATAATACAACATTCCTCTCTAACCGGTAATGTTACAAATATATAAGTGAAAATTTGGAAAATATAATATGCATAAAAGCGGTCCAATGCCCTGAACGATTGATTTGACATGCCAAACTGTACACGGAGCCATATACATCAGTTTGACCAGCTTAATCGATTTTGATAAACAACAAATATCCCTAACCTTGGCTTAAAGTCCTAAATGTTCAACCCAATTAGGTGTGTTGCCAAACTAAAGCCCTTATAGTCTGGAGCTCATATTTGCAATAGTCTCAAGTTTGCCAAACTTTACCAACTTAAAATCTCTTATGAGTCTTTTATAGAAAAAGACTTGTATTAAAAAGATATAAAGTCAAAGAGCCTTCATATATCTATATAAAACTAGAAGGGTGGTAAGTGAAAATTTTCTACAAACAGCATTAGAGCATATCCATTTCTCCAAAGCTTTCATCAAAATAAAAGACCAAAATTTAAAATTTAAAATCTTCAAAATATAACTTATGTTTATTTCTAACAATTTATAGGTTATAAACATTAATAATATTAATTATTTATTAAAATATTATAAATATTTGATTAAATATTAATTATCTCTTCTAAATATTTAGTTTCAATGTTTTTTATTAAAAAGTATTATAAAAAATAATTTTTTTCCTTATCATAATTTTCATCAAATTTAAAGAATTCCTATTATCTCTACCATCTTTTTTCTATTCTAAAAAAGGTTTTAGATAATCTGCTGGGAATAAAAAAGATATATTCAAAATCTATAACATCTCATTTTCTTTATCACAACTATTGAAATGTTCTTGCAAAATTTATTTTTGCAAACCCAACAAAATTTCACATGCAAGGAAGTTGAAAGAAACTTTTAACTTCATTGTTTAAAAAAAACATGATTAAATAGTGTTCGATAAGATTAAATTAAATATATGATAAAACGAACTCATGAACATACTCGTTCGCATTTGAGAACAGAATTATCAAAAGAAGATTCCTTTCAAAATAACCAGAAATTAAATTCTCGTATTTCAAGTTAATCAAGCAAATTATAACTTATAAGCCGATGGATTGGATGACTTCGACTCGTTCACATAGCCGTTTATATCAAGCCGGCTCCTACTTTTTTTGGAATTTATTGAAATTTTGTCATAACCCTAATAATATATATATATATATACACCATATATGTATGTGTATGTATATATTCACACCTAGTAGCCACTAATTTAACCTTTTGACCCAATTTCCCAACGTTGACTTGTCAATGTTTCTAGTTATGTATAACCTTTTCTAAGCATTCAAACATAAGAATGTTATAAAAAGGTTTTTGCTAATTTTGACTTTTACAGTCAAGTATTAGCACCTTTCTTTTCTAAATTAAATAATAAAACGTGGAGAGAGAAGAAGATTGTGTTAATCTTATCTTCAAGAATGATAATTAGTATATATTAAATGTATCTGGCTTACACATAATATGTCATCATGATATATGATATATATCAAAGGGAAATTGGCGGTGGTGCCCAAAACACAACCCTTCGTTGGCCTCCAATCCAGTGTTTTAAAAACCGGTTGAACCGGCCCGGTCGAACCAATTTCAATTGTGACCGGTTTTATGGCGTTTTAAGAACCGGATTGAACCGGCCGGTTTAGTGGTTGAACCGGTGGATCAAACCGGTAAAAAACCGGTTGACCCGTTTTTAAAAAAATATTACGTGTAAAACTTGTTATTATTATTATTATTTTAATGTTTTTTTGATTAATGTAACACTTATTGTAATGTATATTTTTAATGTTTTTTAACTTGTAAATATCAAATTGTTCGTTTTATAAATGTATGAACGTAAGAAAATGGAAAAAACATAAAAATGTTTGGAACCGGTTGAACCGGTCATCACATCGGTTCAACTAAAAAACCGGTTTTTAAAACATTGCTCCTATCCATTAACTCTACCGTTTTCGTCTCATACCCGCATAGGTCCGTTAAAACGGACCCATCACAAAAAGTCGAAAAAGTTGACGGTCAAACACCAGCTCCATTAAAAATAGGTGGGTCCGTAAAATGCATTAAATGGGTCCGTTAACGAACCTATAGGGGTATAAGACAAAAATGGTAGAGTTAATGGGTAGGAGGCCAATAGGGAGGGGTGGGGTTTTGGGCACCACCGTCAATTTCCCCAATATATGGCAAAGCATCATCTGTAAAATTTAAGTTAATATGAGAACCCTAAGAAATGAATCTGGATCTTTGCTCATTTTTTTTATCTCAGATCCATTCATGAATCGTATTTTATACTGGGACTGATCCGGTACATCTCGGTACATTTTATTTCAATGCATACTATTTCTCACGTTTCTCATGTTAATTCAACTTCTCACCAAAATCCTAACACATTTAATTTAACTGGTTTAAAATGGAATCTATATACATTAATTGCTTGGTAGATTTAAAGTGTATACATTTAATCTTTTTGAAAAGTATGGGTTGTTTATGATTTAAAGAGAATGGAGGGTGGAAATGATTCCTGTTGTCATTTGTGTATTTGTTGCCTTTTTCCACTTTTCTCTTTAATTGCATGATATAGTATGTGCCAGATATAGAGGGATTCTGTCTCAATTACACAAAAAAACATGCTCCTTTTGTTTTATAATTGTTAATTATATATTTTTATTATAATCTTTTATTAATTATGATTTTTTTTATCTTAAAGGTATTTTATAATAAAATTAACTAGTTAAGACCAGTAAAAAAATAATATTACATAGAAAATACATAGCCATTTACTATTAAGGCCAAACGTACTACAAAATTGGTTTCGTGGTGGGCTCGGGGGGCTCAATCCGCCCGTGCTACACAATTGGTTTCGCGGTGGTTTGGTTTCGGGAGCGGTTTCGTGAAGCCGCTTGGCTTCACTCTCTTTTTCTCTCTTTCTCTCTCCTTATATATATATAATATTAAAAAATGTAGGGGGTATGAAAGGTTGTGTTACGGAATTTGAAAAGTTGATGATGGTTTAAGGATGAGATAGTGGAAAGCTGATGTGACGCTGATTTAGCAATGAAACCACGAAACCAAAAACTTGTGGGGTACTCATGGCCCTTATTGTGTAGCAAAAGCAATAAAGCACATCATTATAAACTTCCTTGAAAAGGAGGATATCCGTATTTTATCCAAATATTTTAGAGATTAAGTCATTTATCTTGAATGGTTTAATCAGGGGCGAAGCCACCATGGTTCACACGGTGGCACGTGCCACCGTCTCGTTCGTCCGACGAGATGTAAAAAAAAATTAATTTTGTGATGTTGCAACCATATAATTTAGGAGGGTGCTACCGTATTATTTTTTTCGAAACTTAAAGGGGTGCACCAAAATACCAAAAAAAATCTCTAAATAATCAACCAAAAAACCTAAAATTTCTCTCAAAATCAACAAAAAAAACAATTTTTTTTTCTCGAAATCAACCAAAAATTCTCTCGAAATCAACTAGAAAGTTGAAAAATTCTCTCGAAATCCAATAAAAAACCTAAAATTCTCTCGATTCAACAAAAAAAATTCATCGAAATCAACAAAAAATAACTTAGAAAAATCTCTCCAAATTAACCAAAAAAAATGAAAAAATCCCTCGAAATCAATCAAAAACTTAATTATATGGTGCCACCGTTTGAAAAAAGTGCTGACTCCGTCGCGGGGTTTAATCGAATAAATGTTATCTTGACTTGATTTCTTTGTTGGAAATTAGGTTGATAATGTTGAATTAAAGCCAAAAGGGCAAAACAACATAGGGATGAAAATTCAAAAACATTCGAATTTTGAGGCTTGGATAAAGAGACAAGCTTTTTCGAAGGAAGTTGAGGTTGGACCTATATGGTCCCAAAACTTTGTTTCAATCCTTTTCTTTGATCACATTAGATTTTCCCTCTGATAAATGCTTCAACTGCTGATAATTCGTATATGCGTCAGTTTATGTATTAAATACGGTTTTTGTTTAGAAGTAATTGTTTATTTTTGAAAAGGTTCATTTAGGTTTTCTTAGACTACATAAGGCAATTTAGAAATTAAACTACGGTCGTCTGAGACTAAGTTTGGTTACAAAATGCTAGCGCCTGAACTCGAACCTGGGATAGATGGGATATTCCACCACATCCTCCTTATGTCTTTTACCAGTATGCAACCACCCTTGTGGCTTAAAAAATTGTTTGAAGGATCATGTTTTTAAAAGTGGATATAACGAACCCACCCACCCACACGCACGCACACACACACACAAGAGATTAACATTAATAGTAATAAAAAAAAGTGTACGAACAACTTTGGTCGCATCTTCAAGTAGCAAGACAAATTTGTGGGAAATAACATGTGATTTTATATATGATGTTAGTGTAAAGATCATATATGATTTCGATTATTTTTTTATTCTCTTAAAATACGTACGATTTATTACTAACTTCACCTCACCAAAAACCCATAAAGAGTATTATGTTTTATAACACTACTTAACCATTTTATCTTGAATTGTTTAGTTTCAAAATAAATCTTTTTATATTTTCTTTTGTAACAATCTTGATTTGTTTATTGAAAAAAATTAATCAAAATCTACTAAAATATGATAAATAAATCTTATCTTTTGATTTTGTGATAAACATAAGAATCCATATTTTTTTAAAAGAATCTTGAGCAACATTCATTAATGTTATGAAAACAATGTAAACAAATACCACCAAACCCACCTCACAAAATTAAATAACAATATTATCTTTTAATATTTTATTTTTTTGGTACCCTTTTTTGGTGTATACTTTCTTGAATTCTAAATTGGTTGAGCTCAAACAAGCCTATAAACTTTGACCCTTTTAATTAGTTGACAAAGTATTATGGATGTTGATGTTTCTCAAAGGATGTTGAGGACCATGACTTCATCATAGAGAGCATCTTTTAGAGTTTGAACAAGTCTAATTTCTTTATTTAATAATTATTTATAATAAATAAAAGAAATTTTAATTTTAATTATTTATAAAACAAAAAGAAATACATGTATGGATATGTGATTTTGATTCTACTTTAAAACATGTAGCACAATATATGGATTTCTGTTTATTTTTATGTTGGGTTTTGTAAACATTATAATAAATAAGGTTCAAGTTGTTTTAAAAAAGTATATTAAAGAAATACAAAAAATATTATCATTTTAAATTTACGAAGTAGAGTTAGTATGTATCATCGACAAGTATTAGTTGGTTTGGTTACGTGGGTTTAAAAGTTGTTTTTTCTATGGTTGATTTTTATGGGATTAGTTTTTATAATGATCTCAATGATATACTATTTTTTCTGGCTAATAATAAAATTTCAATAATCCAAGGTAAAATTTTTCGATATTAACCTTATTAAGCAAAATCAGTATCCTTAATGTGTGTTTGAACCACGAATAAATACACTTAACTTGAAAAATTACTAAAAGGCGTTATAATCCATTCGGCTTATCACGTTATAGGACTCCCCTTTCTCATATTTGAAACATTTCCCCTTTTAGAAAAAAAAACTTTAAATTTTAGTATTTGACTATATAATCACTATCACAAATACATAGATGATATTAATTTAGTTTCAAAACATTTTAAAAAGACAAACATATAAATATTAGCAAACATATTTTCAGAAGTGATATTCCAACCACAATTAAGATAAAAGGCCTCAAACAAAGTAAAATGGACCATTAATTTATTTACTTATTAAAAGAAATCAATATGACTCATAAATTTATTTCTTACCATACTCTAAAATCTTATAGATTGATTTACCTTTGATTTCATTTAAGATAAAAAAAGGATAGAAGGGGAAAAAATCATGTGGGTATGAATGGGCTTGTGATGCTATGAGGCCCAAGCCCACTTAGAAAATGAATAGTTCCTAAATTGTATAAACTATAAAGTATTCAAGTTTAAAAAAGAAACACAATGTTATTGATTTCAGTTTACAATATATTCTTATGTTGTTACTCATTTGATTTTTGATAATAGGTATTATAACAAAAAATGTTACTAAAGATTTTAAAAGTTGAAATTGTATTAAAAATAAGAGCTTTGGAACTTAATTTTATGGAATGTTATTAATAAGTTCCAATGACCATCATTCTTTCCAACACTTTGAGCTCTAAAAATATCAACATTCAATTATAGTGTTTTTTAGCTTTCCATAAGCAATTAGAGAATACGATCTTAATGGAATTTTGCTTTACCATAGTAGCCTAGTGGTCGGTAACATCCTTGGGAGGGACAGTGGACGACATCTCTGTCTACCCGGGTTCGATTCATGGGTGAACATGTGGCGATACCCTGACCATGGGTTGGCTTTTGGCTCGGTCCATGGTTGCCGAGGATTAGTCGGGTGCCTGGATGGATCCCGGGTACCTCGTCGA
Source organism: Carthamus tinctorius (assembly GCA_001633085.1). Lineage (NCBI taxonomy): Eukaryota > Viridiplantae > Streptophyta > Magnoliopsida > Asterales > Asteraceae > Carthamus > Carthamus tinctorius. The sequence continues at coordinate 1,815 of LUCG01014767.1, read as the reverse complement.
CTTCGTGTCGGGACGTGTGCGTGAATTATCAACCGTTCAAAAAACAAAATTTACTGTATCATGCATTTTAGGAAGTACTTGCTATACTTAGCTTTATCATATCATACTTCTTAGGATGTCCTTGCTATATTTGACACCCGATTTTTGAATTGGAGTGTTACAAGTCATTGAAGACCCTAATTTTATCCTCTCTTTTTTCTCTCATAAATGTGGATGCCCATTTTAGACATTGACTCGTCGTCTATTTAAATGAGACTGTGAAGTTAACAGCTATGCGAACCTTCAATGAAACCCTAAAGTTAACAGCTATGCAAACATCTAATGAGACCCTGAAGAAACTCAAAAGTAGTGACCAACCAAAAAGCAAAGCATGACTTCTTTTTGTTAAATATGGATGCTCAAGTCAACTTGCAAACATTTCAACTAATTTCATGGGACCTCAAGAACAGCCATTCCCCCTTCATTCGGAAACAGAGTTAATGACTCATTTCACTTTCTTTACTCTTTAGATAAGACCAGGAGTCGCTCTTTTCCTCCTAAGAGCATCCACACATGGCTTTCAAAGCACTTGCAAGTGGCATTGCAAATGGCCATGTAGGCAAAAAGAAGAGCCATGTAGGTAAAGTCTTCTCTAACACTTCAATATTTGCAAGTGTTGTTGCAATGTTATGTGGACCCCAATAAACATTTTATTATATATTTTATATATATTAACTAAAAAGTAATTATAATGGTGTAGTGGAAACCACTTTTGAAAGTGTAGATAAATTATACATATGTAGAAGATAATTGCAAAGCTGATATTACATAATTAAAAGTGTAAATGGATTGCAGAGGGATGTGGATGGTCTAACCAACTTGCTAAATTGGTGACCTATAGACAAAAGCCGCAAAGGTCCAAATTTTATTGCCAGTGGAAGTGTTGAACTAACCACGACCCGAGCAACCTATTAATTTTTATCCTTTTGTCAATTTATAGCAACAAGAGTTACCCACTTACCCTATATGGTTATAGACCTTTAACCATGTCGATTAACATTGATTTGTGCATTAAGAAAACGAGTTGCACAAAATTAATTTGTGTATCGGGAAACAATCTACGCTATCTGTTCATGGGCACGATCAACTCCAAATACATAATCGCATTCATTGTAGATTAAAACATCAGTACAAACATGTAGCGACAAATCATAGGATCTTTCAAGGCATATATACTACCCAAGAAAGGATTAAAGCTACATTCCAACGTTTTCTCTTATTGGGTATAAAGAATATAAGTATTATGCACGTTGTCTATATGACTTGTATCTTTCGTATTCTTCACTATATCCTCGTTGTTCCGTTCAAGAACTGAATTTGACCGTATTTTTCCTGTTCATAACAACGGCAGAACAAGATCATCATAAGCATATGAAAATTTTTGTGACCTCACCATAAAGGACAATTTTCTCACTAGGTACATGCTTATATGCATTATAAGAGAACACTAAAGTATATGAAAATAAGCAATTCTAGACACTTTCCAACAGGTTTTCTTACAAGTATGACAATTACAATTGGTGACAAATGTCATTCATGTTGAATATCATGCATTTTCATTATTCATGATATTCACCGTGAATTATTCATTTGAGTAGTTGGTTCTCAAATGAATCTACCCCTAGAATTGGCTACGGGCATAGACATACTGCAGTGCCTTTAGTAAAATTGTTAGACAAAGAAACGGCAAAACGAGTAGATAACTCATTCACTTATATCCTTACAAACTTAAGTAATTACACCTATATCCTTATAAACTTGTAAACTACATCTATA
>LUCG01014760.1:0-13293 GCA_001633085.1 Carthamus tinctorius | reverse complement strand
TAAGTACATATTAGACGGCTTTGATGGCCTTTAGTCTACCTTAAAAATGTCTCCATCAAGAAAAAAAAATCTTCAATCCACCACTACTTGGACTTTTGAACTGACAAAACTATAGCAACTTCCCCAAGGGTAGCCAAGTCAAAACCGTAACTTACATTTAACCTTCGATAATAAATTCCCCTAATTAGCACACAAAACCTTTTACTAAATTCAACCAAGAGAAATAGGATTGACAATGAATAAAGACATAAGCCTACTCATAGCTATCATCTGTCCAATAATCCGTACTACTTTGTTATTCAAGTATTTTACATTCCATTTGCAGTCTAATCTATTGATAATAACATACCATAGATAAGGAATCTTCATTATTCAAAGTGGATTAGGTGGAACAGAAGTAATCACTTGTAACTTATTTAGCTAAAATGTATTGTGCTTTTTTAAGATTATTTTTTAAATTTATGTATTTTTATACTAATAAGAATAAATTCTATATAAATGATATTAATGATACTATTTAATTGTGTTGCTTGTTTTGTTTTGCCAAACTTTATACAAACAAACTAGTTATGTCTAGCATGAAGCAGAGGAAAAAGTGAAGGGCAAAGATTGTGAAGTTACCTAAATATCCTTGTAAAAGTTGTAGTTGCCATTTTATAAACAACATGAAGACATGAAGGGGTTGATAATGCAAAATTGAGGAAAGTAAAGGGGTGTAATAGGGCAGATGGATGTTTCCTTCCATAACTCTTGGAGCAGCAAATCTCGAGTGATCCGTGAACTGACTTATATTGTGTAGGTCTGCTTCTAGCTGACCAAACCCTATCTAATCTCTTCTGAAGTTACAGTTATACCCCTGTTCAAAAAAGAAGTTACAAATGGACCACTGCAAATTTCATATAACTAACAAGAAGGTCCCTCAACTTTCAGAACTAATTATTAAACACTTTAATGAATTTGTAACTTTCATGAAAACTAAAAACCAGGTCCCTCAACTTTCAAAACAAACTACTGAAACACTTCAATTAAACCTTTATAGGTTGCTTAGAGTATCTCCAGTGAAGGTTCTTATAAAAACTTTTTTCTTACACTTTCAGTTGTCATTTCTTATTCAACTCATCAAACTAAAAACTTTATTAAAAGTTCACAATTGTAGTTCTTATAAAAACCTTCTTCTTGTGCATCCCAACGATTTTTTCAACAACAATAATATTTATAAAGTATCAAAGCATTAGTAGCCTAGTGGTTGTAACATCATTGGATGGACAGTGGATGACATCCCTGTCTACCCGGGTTCGGTTCATGGGGTGAGCATGTGGCGATACCCTTACCATGGGTCGGCTTTCAGGTCGGTCCATGGTCGCCGATGAATAGTCCGGTGCCTGTATGGATCCCGGATACATCGTCGACTTCATGTCGGGACATGTGCATGAGTTATCTGCCGTTCAAAAAAAATATTATAAACTCAATAAAAAACTAACAAATATGTTGTTTCACACTAAGATCAAGTTAAGAACCAAGGTTCTTTAATAACATAAAGAAGATGAAGTTCTTATAGGAACTCTCCACAATGTTATTCTCGAGTGGCGGATCCAAAAATATCTATGGTTAGGTGCACACTTAGGGGAGGTGAAAAAATTCCGAAACCGAATAATTCATCGTAACCAAAATAGTTCTGGTTATTTGTTTTCAGCTTAATGGTTCATTAAATCGAATAAAGAAGACTTATTCAATTGTTTTTTCGGTTAGTTTTTTACTATATTGGTTAAACCGAGACATTACACTATTATCTATATATTTTCTATTTCATTTCAACTTAAAACAAATGTACACGTTACATATTAACACAGAATTTGACTGATTAATAATAAACTACATGACTAAAAGAACAGAGATAGGATATTTATTCAATGGGATGGGGCCTTTGACTCTTATTTTTAAAAATGTAGGTAAAGGAAATAGAACAATTAAGTTGTTGGACATTATTTTGTTAGGGGTTGTGCCGCTTACCTCATCTAAATCCACCCTGGTAGTTCTTATAAGTCACTCCATTTTTTGGTCGTAAGAACCTTGCATTGGAGATGCTCTTAGTTGGCCGATATTGGTTTGGTACTTGCTCCCATTGGTCACCAATTCTAGCCTCTTTCAGGTTGTGAGGAATCAATTTTCCTTGCTTTTCTTTATTGAGAGATATACCAAATATATATACAAGCATAAACATCAATTACGCCTAAACATAAGCCTATCACTTTATGACTTACTATAATACAATTATACACAAAATACATCCTAAAAATAGGCTTAATACCCCCCCTCAAGTTGGTGCATGCGGATCACAAGTGCCCAACTTGCTTAATAAGTAAAGAAATTGACTTTTGCCTAACGCTTTAGTGAAGAGATCAGCTATTTGTTCGGTAGTCGGCACATGATTAGTACGAATTACACCTTCTTGGATCGCATCTCGCACGTAATGACAATCCACCTCTATATGCTTTGTGCGCTCGTGAAATACTGGATTCTGGGCAATATATAACGCTGACTGACTATCACAAAATACGTCCATCGCACACGGATGTGCAACTCCCAGGCTACGAAGCAATTCCTTAAGCCATTTCAATTCGGAAGTAACGACAGCCATCGAACGGTACTCTGCTTCTGCAGATGAACGAGATACTGTGTGTTGTTTCTTGGTTTTCCATGAAATTGGAGAACCACCAAGAAACACGAACCAACCTGTAATCGAGCGCCTTGTTAGGGGGCAACTAGCCCAATCAGAATCACACCACCCTGTCAAACGTAAGTCACAATCTGCACGCAGTAGAATACCTTGACCCGGGCAACCCTTCAAATAACGAACCGTACGTAAAGCTGCATCCCAGTGCTCTTGGCGTGGTTGTTGCATAAATTGGGCCAAAATATGTACAGTGTAAGCCAAATCTGGGCGAGTGAAGGATAAATAGATTAGCCGACCCACCAGTCGTCGGTACTTCTCTGGATCATCAAGGAAAGAGCCTTTGGCGATAGCCAAATGGTGGTTTTGCTCGATCGGAAAACCAACAGGTTTCGCTCCTAACAGACCAGCCTCTGCAATAATGTCAAGTGCGTACTTTCTTTGACATAAGAATATCCCTTCTGGACTCCGAGCAACTTCAATACCCAGAAAATACTTCAAAACCCCCAAATCTTTCATGTGGAAGCAGTCATTCAAATACTTCTTAAAAGCATTAATAGCGGAAGAGTCATTACCCGAGATAATCAAATCATCAACATAAATGAGTACATTAAGTTGAATTTTTCCTTGATGCAGAATGAAGAGTGAATAATCTGAGTACGACTGAGTGAAGCCATACCTTTTTAATGAAGCGGCTAACTTAGCAAACCAACATCTCGGGGCCTGTCGTAAGCCATACAAAGACTTTTTGAGACGACAAACCATACCTGTTTTTTCGACATCGAAGCCAGGTGGAAGTTTCATATATACTTCTTCATCGAGATCACCGTGAAGGAAAGCATTATGGACGTCCATTTGATGCAGTTCCCAATTTTTCGCAGCCGCAACAGATAAGAAAGCACGTACAGTGACCATTTTCGCAACAGGAGCGAATGTTTCATTGTAGTCGACACCCTCTACTTGATGATTGCCAAAAATAACGAGACGAGCTTTGAGACGCTCGATGCTACCATCAGCATGATATTTTATTTTATAAACCCATTTGCAACCTAGGGCCTTCTTGCCAGGAGGTAATTCTTCCATTTCCCATGTTCCATTACTTTCCAAAGCCTCTATTTCTTTCTGCATTGCTTCTTTCCAACCAGGATGTTTCATAGCTTCATGAAAGGTACGCGGCTCAAGCCCTTCATTGACAGCTGCAAGGAATATACGGTGGCGCAAAGAGAATTTGTCACAATTCACAAAATGTACTAGTGGATACGGAGTACCTGAGGAGCTCGAAGAAGTCGACGAACGTTTAGATGGACTCGATTTTTGTACGGTATGCATGACGTATTCGCGATGCCAAGCTGGAGCACGCCGACTTCTTTGACCATGCTCTAAGACTTGTTCGGTGGTCTCATTAGTAGACACAGCAGGTTGTTCGACGACATCACCTACATCTTCTGCGGTAGGTTGTTGGGTTGTTTCTGTGTCCTGTGTAGTGTCAAGGCACCCACCATCGTCATTCTCCAAATCATCCAAAAACTCAACATTCATCCTCCCTTTCTCACTAGGCTCTGAATCTGCTGTATCTACACCAAGACTTTGTTGTGTATTTGCAAACGGGAACTCATTCTCATGAAATTTAACATCTCGTGACACGAAAATTTCACCCGTTTCTAGGTCATACAATTTCCAGCCCTTTTTACCATGAGGGTAACCAATGAACACACACTTCCTACTTCTAGGTGCAAACTTGTCTGCTTTAGACTTTTGATTATGAGCATAACAAAGGGATCCAAACACTCTTAATTCAGAGAGACTTGGTTCTTTTCCGAAAAGGATTTCATAAGGAGTTTTATTTTCCAATAACCGAGAGGGGGTACGATTAATTAAGTAAACTGCACTAAGCACACATTCACCCCAAAAAGAAATTGGAAGATTACCTTGGAACATTAAAGCACGCCCTACATTTAAAATATGTTGATGTTTGCGCTCTACCCGACCATTTTGTTGTGGGGTACCAACGCAAGAAGTTTGGAAGACGATTCCATGTTCAACAAAGTATTGCAACATACAGTTAAATTCGCTTCCATTATCACTTCTCACCAATTTAACTTGCACCTCAAATTGTTGTGCAATCATAGCAAAAAAAGAACAAAAGGATCTATAAACTTCTGTTTTAGAATGCAGCAAATACACCCAAACAGCCCTTGAAAAGTCATCAACCAGAGTTAAAAAATAATGTGCACCACCCGATGAAGGTGTCTTATATGGCCCCCATAAATCACAATGAATCAATTCAAAAATCCGACTTGCTTTACTATTACTATTAGGAAAACTTTCTCGTGTTTGTTTTGCTTGAGGGCAAACATCACAAGCTTTATTCAAAGATTTTCTAGAGGTACTAGAACGGAGAGCAGGAACTAACTTGACGACTCTATCTGATGGATGCCCCATTCGTCGATGCCATAACTCAAATTCGTTGATCTCTGAAACTTTCGTCATGCATACCGAAGGAACCCCGCGATAGTAATAGAGTCCATCCTTTCGTTCACCGGCTCCAATCAGGCTCCCCGAACGTTGGTCCTGTATAGCACATAAAGATTCAGTGAATTGGACAATGCATTTAGAATCATCGATCAGCTTTGTCACCGAGATCAAATTGCAATGTAATGTTGGCACAAATAACACGTGTTCTAGTGTTATTCCTTCAGAAAGTTTCACGCAACCTTCTTTGGTAGCCACGACCTGTTCTCCATTAGGCAAACCAACATGACATGCTAAAATGTCTTTTGAATGAGTCAGACAAGATACGTTGCCAGTAACATGATGAGAAGCACCGGTATCAATAATCCAAGATAAAGTATAATACTCACCCATAGTTTGGTCCTGTTGATGATTATTTACCAGATTTAAAAAGATTTGAACTTGCTCAGGTGTCAGGTTCGCCAAGGAAGCTCCTTCAGGTCCAAAACTTACTGCCTCGGTATTGCTTGTTGCGCCGTTGTGACTGGTCACTGCATTAACACGTAGTCCTCCAGCTTTTCCATGTTTAGAAACAGTCGTCCCGGTATTACCGGACCCTTTACCAACTCGAGTTCGGTTTTCCCACCAATCTGGATACCCATGAAGCTTAAAGCACGTACCATCATCATGCCCAGATTTTTTACAGTGAGAACAAAAGAGTTTAGACTTATCTTGTCGCTCAACCTTTCCTTTCCAGCGATCGGTCTGTATAGCAAAAACATTTGCTTCTTCTCTAACGGCTTTCCCGCGTGCAATACCGCGGGATCTCTCTTCCTGTAGGAACGCCTGATAGGCTCGATCTAGATCCGGAGGCGGGTGTTGAGAGAGCAAATTGGTCCGAACCATGGCATATGAATCATCATCAACACCAATCAAGAATTGATGCAGTTTTTCTTCCTCTCTATCGCTGATGAATTTTCCTACCACATCACAGGTACACTTGCCACACTCGCAAGCATGTAACGGCTTAAGCCGGGTAAGATCATCATACAAACCCATTAAACGATTATAGTAATCTTCAATAGACATAGATTTAGTTTGCTTACATTCGATGATATCTGCCCGTAATTGTTGTAAACGAGGGCCATTAGCCACGCAAAAACGTTTCTCCAGGTAATCCCAAAGCCGTTTTGCCTCATCATGAAAAGGAATTGAAGCCGCAACCTTTGCTTCCATGCTTCGTAACATCCATGACACAAGCATGGAGTTAACCGTCTCCCAATTGATCAAATTCTTCTTGTCAGACGGTTTGCTGATGGTACCGTCAACAAATACAAATTTCCGACGAGCCTTAAGGGACAAAGTAATTGCCCTAGCCCAAGCCAAGTAGTTGTCGCCCTTCAAGATTACGTGGGTAATCAGATTTCCGGGTTGATCTCCAGAACCAAGATAGAACGGCGATGTTGGATCGATCTTCCCATCCTCCGCCATTGATAATAAAGCTGTGGAGCAAAGCAAGAAATTGACACAGTTGAAAGAAAAAAAAAATTATGGTTTATGAGGCTCTGATACCATGTGAGGAATCAATTTTCCTTGCTTTTCTTTATTGAGAGATATACCAAATATATATACAAGCATAAACATCAATTACGCCTAAACATAAGCCTATCACTTTATGACTTACTATAATACAATTATACACAAAATACATCCTAAAAATAGGCTTAATACAGGTCCGTTGGATATTTCCATAACTATTAACTGAAGCCTTTATAAAATTAATCGAAGTATATACAAGTTAATATGAAAAAAAACCCATAAATATAAAAAGAACACTTTAATGATATTATAATTGAAAATAAATTTTTTTTTGGAATGAGATGTCATGTGGCATCATGCATGAAACACGACGAAAATATCCATCGTTTTGAAACAAGTTGAATTCCTCGTTGATATGAAATAGATCGTAATCCTTTTGGAGCACACCAAGTTTTATGTTGTTAAAGCAAATTGAATCCAACATTGTTAAGTCATGAGTACCACATGAAACCCTGGTTTCAACTTTTTACTATCACATCAGCGCCATATCAACTTTCCACTATCCTACCCTCAAACTATAACCAACCTTTCAAATCTTGTAACACAATCTTTCATACCCACTACATTTTTTTAATTGTTTTTATATAAGTGAGGAGAGAGAAAGAGAGTGAAATGCGCAGGCTGGGGAACCCGCCGGTGAAACCAAAGCCGAAACCAGAGCGAAACCAAAGAAAGTCGTACCACACGCGGGCTGAGCCTGCTAAAACCACGGCGAAGCCGTCGGGTGAAACCGCCCATGGTACTCTTGGCCTTAAAGCCATCGAGTTTTACGTTAGGAGGAAACCATCTTTGAGATCGGTCAAGGTGTCCTAATTAATATGTGTTTACTTGTCGATTAGGGATCGTATAATAGAGAATAAAACCGAACACGAAACAAGATTATTTTTTCGAGTTTTCAACTTAGATTCAAGATGCTTTGTGCATCATCATATGCGGGTACATATCTAATACTTACTAATAGAAACAAAAATTTATTCGTCCCATGATTGAGCATGGAATGAAAAAGTAGACATGGCTTATTTTAGAACAAACTAAAATAAAAATGTATACATTTATTGCGAAGAAGCATAGAAATTGCCAAAAATAGTGGACTTATTTATGCCCTGTTCTGGAGTTTAAAAATTAAGGGAAAGAAAGGGAAAGGGAGGAAAGGGAAAGAAAGGAAAGAGGAGGGTTATCCCTTCAAATTATCCAATTTTTGGGAGGAAATGGAAGCATAACTTTCAAGAGAAAAACAAGGGAGAGTTATCCCTCCAAATCATTTCCTTTCCCTCTTTTAAAAAACTCGAGAACACACAAATTCCTCCAAATCCTTTCCTTTCATTCCTTTAAAAAATTCGAGAACACACTTTTATTACTTTCCTTAGAAATCATTTCCTTTCCTTAAAAAAAACTCGAGAACAGGGCGTTAGGGAGATTGTGAAAACTAGGGGTGTTCACGATCCGGTTTGGACAATTTAACCCCTTAGACCACAAACCAACCGCAAATGGCGGTTTATAAAATTTTCAAACCAAGCATTTTGGCATCAAATATCCAGATCGGTCAAACCAGACCGCGGTTTAAAGCGATTTGGGCCTTGCTTGAGCTTTAAACTTAAAAAACATATACAACTTTTAGTTTTTGATTATATATCTATTTTAACAAAACTAAATATCCCATAAACCATGTCTCCATGCTGAGTCTATTTGAAATAAATGAAGTTCACAAAAAACCTTCAAATCGCAGACTGGACCGCACGGTTTTGTTATTTTTCAAACCAGTCCGGACAACCCGATCAAACCGCTAAAAACAGTCCAACTTGGCTTGGTTTGACTGGTTTGAGCAGTTAAACGATTTTTTAACGCCCCTAGTGAAAATGCAAATAATATAAAAAAGCACAATTAGGGCAAACAGAACAACCAAATTGATTAAACCCTAAGTGGCCGTTAAGGCTGCATTTGGTACGTGAGACAAGACAGGACAGGACGGGACAAAACTCTCTGTCCCACATTTGGTGCAGCATGGAACAAAACAGGAATTCACTGTCCCATGTTTGTCGCAACATGAGACAGGGACAGGAACTAGGACAAGGTGAGACATCATGGGACAAAAAGAGTTTTTTTTGTTCCACCAAAATAGGTGGAACAAGATGTGATAGAAATGAGACAGAAACTAATATATTAGTAATTAACACCCGTTTGATATATAATTTCAATATGGTATTTGTTTTAGTGTTTACCACCACTAGTCGTGGCCACCGCCGCAGGTAGCCACTATCGGCCACCTCCACCTCCTCTTCCGCTACAACAACCTCCTCCTCCACCTCTACAACCACCATCGATTAACTACCACCGTCTACCACCTCTACAACTGTCCATCGCCACCTCCACCTCCACCACCGTTGGTCACCTCCACTACCACCAGTATCCACCATCTTCACATTCTCCACAACCAACACACACCATCGTCACTACTAGTATTACCGTTAGTCAATACCTCCACCTCTACCATAACCATCAAAATTAGTTCCATAAAAATCATATATATATATATATGTGTGTGTGTGTGTGTGTGTGTGTTTATGTTTATGAAAATTGTGTAATTTTTTTATAAATTGTATAGTTTGTTTTATTTGTGTTAATTATAACTATTATGTGATATATAAACTCATCAAATAATTTTTTTGTGGAACCTGTGTAGTTTTGTCCAGTCCAGTCCTATGCGTACCAAACACGAAACAAACATTTGTTTTGTCCAGTCTTGTTCCGTCCCGTCCAGCCATGTCCTACTCTCTTGTCCTGTCCAGTACTGTCTAATTTTGTCTTGTCCAATCCTGTCTGCGTACCAAAACGCTACCTAAATGCTTACCGGGTAAGCGTGCTTATCCGCAAGGACATTACTCTCTCACTTATCTTGTCATATAACGTTATCCGTCACTAAATTGATTGTTGGTAGGCGTCTTTAACCCGATAAGCGTTAACCGGGTAAGGGGCCGTTTACTTGAACACTTACCGGTAAGTGCTTACCGGTAAAATTGAGCACTATGACTACCATATCGGATAATATTTTAGTCTCTCAAAACGGTATCGTACGCAACAATTTACCCGGTAAGAGCTACCGGGTAAGAGTTGTCGATCTCACTTACCGGGTAACACTATCGGTTCATACTATCGCTCTTATCGGGTAAGATTCTAGTCATTTTCACTTTCATCTCATAAGGTAAATCAACCCAATAAGTACTTACTAGGTAAGCACCAAGTAAACAACCCCTAAGAGTCACTTCCATCACTTATCGGTAAGACTCTCAATCATTGTTATGGGTAAAATTCTCGGTGGTTTCTATGCTCAACAAACAAAGACATAATGGTACCGATGAGCGTATACCCGGGTGAGTGTTTAGTAAAATGCCCTAAATCGAACCCTAATACCGCAAAGGTTATTGAAATCAGAAGAAGTTTGACCAACAACGCACCGGAGAACGTATACGGAATAACACAAATTCACCGGAAAAAAGAACACGAAGAAGGAACGAAGAAATACGAGTTCTCCGGCGAATCGTTTTCGTTTAACAAGGTCAAAATAACGGATTAGATAGAGAGATATTCGATCTTGTATGTGAGTGACTCACTGGTGGTGCGTTAGGGTGGAGGGTGGCGGTGGCACGACGGCGAGGAGAGGGAGACCGCCGGAGAGGGGAAGAAAGCGTGGTTGGAGAGACTGGGGAGAACGAGGGAAGAAGAAACAAACTTATAAGGATCTTTTACGTACAATACGGCCCCCTCAAGTATTTATGAATTGATAAATTCAACCCTTTTACTTCAGAAAATACCATTCGTTTCTAAAACTTTCCACCTAAGTTGATTATTTTAACAGATTACTTAAACAAGCCTTGATTCACTCGCTTGGACTTGCGAACTGTAGCCAACTCCCTTGAGGGTGTATGAGTCAAAACTGTAATTCACGTTTAACATTTGATCATAAAAACTTCCCTAATTAGCTCACGATATCTTCTACCAACAAAAGCAATTAAGATAGCATGTTAAATTTTTATTGTTGTAAAACAACTATATGTTATAAACAAATATAATGGTATAATGACTACTCTTAGCTATCTTCTGCCTGATGGTCCATACTGATTTATTATCCAAGTATTTCTCAGCTGCATTTGTAGTCCAATCCATTGACAATAATGTCCCATAGATGATGAATCTCCATTACTTCAAGGTGGATTATGTGGGACAAAATTAACTAACGTGCGATTATTTATTAAACAATCTCGCACTTTTTAAGGATTCTTTTCAAACTTATATATATTTATACCGATAAAAATACATTATGTGTAAATGTTTTTAATAATATTTTTTTTAATGTTTACTTTTCTTTTTGCCAAAATTTATACAAACAACTAGTGAAATTATATAAATATTCTTGGAAAAGTTTTAGTTGCCACTTATATACAACAAAAAAGGCTTCATTTGCAAAACTGAGCAAAGTCAAGGGGTGTATCATTTGGACGGTTTAACCTTAAGACTACAAATCAAACCATAGTGATTTATAAAATTTTCAAATCGAGAGCGGTTTGACATCAAACTAGACCATAGTTTAGGTGGTTTGGTCCGACCTGCTTAGACGGTTCGAGTGTTTTATGGACTTAAAAGCTTAAACTTAAAAAACATATACAATTTTTAATTTTAGATTAAAAGTCTATTTTAACAAAATCAAATATTCGAAAATCCACGTCTCCTTGTCTTGAGTTCATTTGAAGTAAATGAAGTCCACAAAAAAATAAATGAAGCCCACAAATAAATAAATAAAACATTCCAACAAAATACTAAAAAAATAAATAAATGCATAATATATATTGAGGAGGGTTCAATTACAAACCCTTTTTAGAAATAGAATGCAAAGTTACAAACCATGGTGCTCAATTGATCATCTTAGATTAAGAAAATCAATGACCATGATTACACTAAGTGATATTTGGTATCCGGATTTTTTAATACCAAATATAACTATGAAATAATCTTAGCCATTGATATTCTTAATCTAAAGTGATTAAGTAGGTTACATATTTTGTACTCTAAGGGTGGTTTAACTGCCTAAAAAAAGTTCTAGATCGCAGAACGGATCGAACCACTCAGTTTAACTCTTTTTCAAACAAGATTGCATTGCTAGACCACTTAAACCGCCAAAAATGGTCTGACTTAACTTGGTTCGACTAGTTTGGACAGTCCAACAGTTGTTTTTTGAACGCCCAAGTGACTTATATTGTGTAGGATGCTTCTAGCTGGCGGACCCCTATTTAAGGTCTTGTAAATTTACATATATACCCCTGTTCAAAAAAAAAGGTTAGATATGGGCCACTACATTTTCCTGAAACTAACTACCAAGTCCCTCAATTTTAAAGTAACGAGCCGTTTACTAAACGCTTACCCAGTAAGCATTCACCGAGGCATATACCTTACCGGATGAACATGGTAAGAGCCAATAACCTTGATAAGGATTGAGAGTCTTATCCGGTAAGTGAGGGTGACAACTCTTAATAAGCACTTACCAGCTAATTGTTGGTGATGAGTTCAACCTTGCCCCGCTAATGCAATTTAGTGTGTCAACTTTTCTAGGTAAACGCTTACAATGTAAGCGTTTGGGTAAACGACCCTTAACTGTTGAAACACTTTAATGAGACCTTTTGAGGTTGCTTAGTTGGTGAGACATTGGTTTGCTACTTTGCTTCTGTTGGTCACCACTCGGGGTCTCTCTAAGGTCTATTGGATATATTCTTGACTATTGACTGAATTCCTCATGAGATTCATTCATATACTGAAAGCTAGTCCACTAGTCCGGACACCCACAATATAAAAAAAACTTTTTAATGAAAAAATCACTAACAATTATGATATTATAGTTGATGATAACAGTTCTTTTTGTTGAATGAGCATGTCATCATGTGGCCTCCTGCATGACACGTGATAAAATATCCATCGGTTTGAAATGAATTGAATTCCTCATCGATATGAAACAGATTGAAATCTAGGTTTCGCCTAAACTACATTTTGTAATTAAGTTATGGCCATCTGAGACTAAGCTTGGACTCGAACTCGGGTTGATAGGATATTCCACCACATCCCTTAGGCCATTTGTCGGTATGCCACCACCCTTGTGGTTGTAACGAGTTTGATGTCGCTGAAGCAAATTGCCAACATTGTTGAAGTAGATCGAGTTTGATGTTGGGAAGTAAATCCTCTTCGAGTTTGGTTAGGGTTTACATAATGTTGAAGCAGATCGAGTTTGATGTTAGGGTTTACTAATCAATTTGCTTTTCCTCGTCGATTAGGGAGGAATTCCTCTTCAAGCACGATTAGGGTTTACTCATCAATTTGGGGAGGGGGAAAGGGACACGTGATTAAGAGAAGTCAAACATTCATTAATGTATTTTTCATATGAAATTATTGAATAAACGACGTGGCATCCATTGGTTTTTATCAAGGTTCTAAATGGCGTGAGACGTGGCGTGGCGGCGAGACCAAGCCTCAAGCCTTAGGAGCCATGGCGAAGCCATGGCGTTTCTAAGGCGTGACTTATGGCGTGAAAT
>LUCG01014750.1:0-11490 GCA_001633085.1 Carthamus tinctorius | reverse complement strand
TTCTTCTCCTCCTCCTCCTCCTCCTCCTCCTTCTGTTGCCCGATCGGAAGAAAAATGGGCGAAATCGTTAATGGCTTTGAATTGTCTAACAAAACCAAGATCCCTTCGGTAGGTCTCGGCACCTGGCAAGCCGATCCTGGCCTTGTTGGTAACGCTGTTGCTGCTGCTATCAAGGTTCCTTCAATTCCTTTCCATTTCCATGTTTTCTGATTAATCTTTCTTCGATTGATATGATGATCTACATGAGTTGTATTTTGTGTTTTTCTTTCGAATATGTGCTTTATAGGTCCTTACGTTAACAGCATCTGCAACCGATTTTTCCATTTTCGTAGGAGATTATGGGATTATTTTTTATTCTCGTTTTTTTCTAATGTTGTAGCTGTTAGAGGTGAATGTGGTGGTCTTTTTTGGAGGATTTGATTTTTTTGATTCTTCATTTTAGAGAGATTTTGGAAAAATGTGGTTGCAGATATCTCGAGTGAAACGAGGGTTTATAACTTATAAGGAATTAAGGAGTTGGATCTCGTATCATATTCGGATTATCTCTAGTCTCAACTTCTTAGGGCCATGAGTGTTGATTTGGATTAAAAGCAATAAATAGATTGTTTTATGTGAATTTCTACTCATTATTTGGTATGCAATTTCAATTTAAATTTACTATCTATCAAGTGTAGTTTCTTTCTATTTCTGTGCTACAAGTATGGTAGAGTTTCGAATCGAATCCTGAAAAGGATGTGTAAGTGTAGAGATGTTGATAAATGTTGATATGATTCACTTGGTTAATCTAGAATAACCATTCTATGGTGCAATTTATGTGATACATACTACGATCCTATTGGAATAACATGAATATTTGGTCATATAATGTTGTATGAAATAGGGGATCATGTGATTTAAAGGATATTGTATCATGTTGATAATATATGTGGTAATCTTAAATTTTGGTGTTAATACCATCTACCATTATAGCATAGTTTTAACATATGGATGTAGTCAGCTAGTATTGAGATGTTGATTCCTATATGTCTTGTATTATACCATTGAAGTACATGAAACTCATCCTTTATTGTACAAGTTTTGGTTATATTTTCTGATAAATCATGGTTCTTATGCATGTAGACGGGGTATCGGCATATTGATTGTGCTCAAATTTATGGAAATGAGAAAGAGGTACGCAATTACGCACCTTTGTTCATTGGAATTTCTTGCTATTTGGATGCTATTTGTGCAAAATCTTATAGTAGGGACTTTTACTTGTGTAACTTCAGTTATATGTTTATCAATCCGGTTTCAAATTGCGAGATATTTTTGTGTATAACCTTAAATGAGATTTTAAATCAAGAGGAGTTTACCAAATGCTCATTGGGTAAAATGCTAGGCCATGATCGAGAGTCTTATGCGAGCATGGTGATAGACGCATAGCAAGTTAGCAACAAATAATTATTGTCCGTAAATGCTTCCTCGCTAACTATTTGGTGAACGACCCCTAAATCAATGAAATTCTAATAAGTATGAAGCCAATTTTCTTTTAATAGGTGACGATGTCATTGATTCAATTAAGATCACATATAAGGTTATATACCTAAATGACTCCTCATTTTGCACAATATTTCTTCTCACTTTGGCTATGACACTTGCGTACTTACCGTAAAGAAACATGGTATTGGAGCTATGAAAAATATACAACCTTTTGTAATCCATTAGTATAACATATTTAACAAGGGGAAGGTTCAAATAAGAAACACAAAAAGGTCGAGAATGTAAGAATGTGAATCCATAAATGATTCATATGTGAATCATGTGTAAACCTGGAAAAAAATACATTTGAAGATGCATATGTGAACCCACGTTTCCTTTTACCATTGATTCACATATGAGTCGTGTATTCTTACATTCTCGATCTTTTTGCCTTTCTTATTTGAACCTCCTTGTATTTGACAATCCACTATATAACATTTTGCACCATCACATACCTTTTGTAACTTCTTCTACATGGTGCTAGAGCTATGAATTTATATATTGGTTTTGTAGCTCAACTTTTTTTCTAAGTCATACTTGTTTTGTTACTGAAAAATGAACAGAAAAACTGTTTTGTTACTGTAAATGGGACTATTCATCTGAGTAATAGTGATTGTGGCTCAGGTTCAAGGGAAACCTCAAAAGAACGGAAAACCGAGGAACACCCTTGTAGCCTTCATCTCGACTGTATGCACTTGTGTATAGACGTAATTTGTATATGCACAGGTGCATAACGCACAGAAACAGGGACAGAAAGTTGTAACCTTCTGTCGAGGTGTCATGTTAAATGATTCGAGTTTATGGTTTCAGATTGGTTTAGTTTTGAAGAAGCTCTTTGAAGATGGCGTGGTGAAACGAGAAGATTTGTGGGTTACCTCTAAGCTCTGGTTCGTCATGTTCCTTGATGTCCTTGTTCATGTATCCGAGGCCATTTATTTAATTTTCAGTCGAATAATTCGCAGGTGTATTGATCATGCAGCAGAAGATGTACCCGCAGCACTAGAGAGAACACTGACTGATTTGCAGCTCGACTACCTCGACCTGTACCTTGTACGTTTGCATTATGGCGTTTAATCTAAAGAGAATATGATTGTGACATAATATTTTTAAATGCATGACCTTCTGACAAATTTAAGAACAAATATGACTGCGCAAGAATGTTGCAAAATTTGTCAGAAGGTTGATCGTTTAGAAAGAAAGGGGAGTCCACCAAAATAGCCATTTATAGCAAAAACGGTTGAAGAGGTAGCCGGTTATTCAAAGTCTGTAAAGAAATAACCGAAACTTTCGCCAAATCCACTTTAGTAAAAGCTTAGGCTCAACTATGAGGTTTGCAAATCAATCATATTATGACTATTTTGGTAGGCTTCTTTTGAAAAACAATTGTTATTCTCCTAAATTAGCATGCATTTTGGGAGGTATTTAACATTATTTACGAAGCTGTTCGTTGATTTTTTGAAGATCCACTGGCCTGTCCGGATGAAGAAGGGAGCTGCTGGGTTTAAGCCCGAGAATCTTATGCAGACAGACATCCCTAGCACTTGGAAAGCAATGGAAAACCTCTACGACTCCGGGAAGGCACGTGCCATTGGTGTCAGCAATTTTTCTACGAAGAAATTGGGAGATTTGTTGGCCGTCGCTCGTGTTCCCCCTGCTGTGGATCAGGTGGAATGCCATCCTTCATGGAAGCAGACCAAACTCAGAGACTTCTGCAAAACGAAAGGCGTTCATCTATCTGTGAGTTAAATACAAATGTTTTATTTGATGACTATGTTTGTCTATTACGGTCTTATTGTCTCTTACTAGTCAGAGATGACGGTCGTTACCAACAATCTTTGCTCACCGAGAATTTACATGGTAAGTTGGGTGTACTTTGTTTTTTAAGAGGTCTGAAGTTTGAAGTCTGATTTCTCACGTTGAATAAATAAGAGGTGGATGGTGCACCCTCTTAAAATTTCAGAGGACGGTAAGAGGTTTTCAGACCTTTTCTTAAAAATAAAACAAACAGTCTATAAGTCATGCAAGCCTCTTAATTTTTGATAATTGAGAATCTAACCCGGTAAGCCTTTATCCAATAAGTGTTGGTAATAAGCGTTTATACAATAAGGGTCATTTGTTCTTGATATTTGCAGGGATATTCGCCACTTGGTTCGCCAGGAACCTCGTTCATGAAAAGTGATGTACTCAAACATCCGGTTCTAGCTGAAGTAGCTGAAAAATTGGGAAAGACGCCCGCTCAGGTTGCACTGCGTTGGGGTCTGCAGATGGGTCATAGCATACTTCCAAAGAGTACAAGCGAAGCCCGAATCAAAGAAAATTTCGACCTTTTTGATTGGTGCATCCCCGAGGATTTATTCGCTAAGATTTCTGCTATCGAGCAGGCAAGCATGCTTTCTTTCCCCTTAACTTTATTAAATCTAATTTATTAACGTGTCATATCGTATTACACAATTTACTAGATGCATTCTTGAACTTGTATCCCCCGTGTTTTGCAGGCGAGGCTACTAAGAGGTACGAATTTTGTGGACGAGACTTATGGTTCTTACAAGAACATTGAGGAACTCTGGGATGGTGAAATATGAGGCCGGCCTAAAGTTTGCTTTCTGTGGAATCGTATATTTTGCTCTGTTGTTTAAGATTCCCGATAGTTTTTTGGTGCTTTCTAGTGAAATCTCGGACACTAGTGTTACGCGAATGATGGTTATTTTCTGCTGTTACGCTTTTATACCGACTAATTCTGGTTTTGCACTTGATGCTTTATCTGTGATGGATTTGCTTTTATTCCCTCGGGATATGATTGTAGTTTAACGGTCAAGAATAGAGATGCACAAGAAAACCCGAGCCTGAAAAAACTAGTTCCAGCCTTCTAGGCCAAAAAAGCCCATCCGGGCCCATTTTTACACCGAAAGCCATGGTCGGTTTTGAAAACTGTTGGGCTTTTTATTTGCTTGTTGAAAACGGGGGAAGGATCGAGTTTGATCGATCGCAACGGACCTAACGAGTAGAAAATAAAAATTTGAAGTCCTTTCTTGATGATTGATGTGAGTTTTATACTAATGTGGTTGATTGGAATTCAATTCCTTTACTAAAATTAAAGAATGGTGAATTCTTAAATTATGGAATTCAATAGATTCTATCAAGTTTATTCACTGAACTAAACATCACTAGGAAATTTGATCAAAGAAATTCGTCATTCTAATCCTGTCAAACTCATTTGAATTCTGTGAACCAAATTAGAGAATTTGTTTGAGCGTAAAAATCTGCAAAATCTTAATTCTATTTATTTTAAAGAATCTGTTGGGATACTCGATATGAACAAACCTATCCATGCCGTCAAATTCATCATTTTCTTTTCAAAGATAATGTAGTTTGACGGTAGCTATAAATTTCCATGATCACCATATACTTGGGCAAGCGTTCCAAATTCTTACATCATAGTCCTTTTCTGTTGTGTCCATTTTCATGTAACACACCTCTTCGGCACTACATCGCAATTAAACCATTATTTTGAAACTGGAATATAGCCGTGTAGATTAAGATTAAGTACGGAAACTATTTGATAACAAGACCAAAATGGTCAATGGCCATCGATACCTGGTTACGAGTACAATGAACAACCTCCCAACCATTTTGACCATGTGGAAAACATATCATGCGACGTTAGAGGTACAAGTGCCACTTGGATCGGTACATTGCATGTAGCTTCACATCCACCTTAGTAGAATTAGGTAAATTGCATGAACATGCATTCGATCCACCGTGTATTTGTCTACTGTACTTATAAAACTATCATTTTGAAATATCAGATGTGATATCTCAAACATTTAGACCAAAGTACGTTCCAAAAATTTTAAACCACACAAAAGTATGTTGCTTTATTTTTATGCATTCTCAAATGTAAACTAGATAATTAAACGTTTGAGATGTTAAATATGAGATAGTATAATAATGACTTCGTTGGTATGACACACATAACAAATTTTTTATCAAAATATGTTGCATATTTATACAATTTTTCATAAAAGAAATTGCCAGTTGCCCCTAATCAGGAACTCAAAGATGGACTTCACTTGCACCCGAAGGCAGCGTAGGACCCAGTTATGGACCGGCCGTCCTAGCCCAATTACAACCTTCAACGAAGAAGGCCTAGACTAGGACGATAACTGGGAAAGGTCATCAAAATGGCATGGAAAGATTGTTGATAAACATCTTTTACCTGATAAATGGTAACTGGGAAAGAGTCACCACCATCAGTTCTAATTTCAGTTATTGCCATGCTCATATGAGAAAATAAGTGAGGATATTGACTCTTACCTTATTCGTGTTGATAAATGACCCTTGAGCTTTTTATACTTTGCCTCACTTTACATACTTCTTAGTTTCATGTGCCCATTATGTTTCCCATCGAGGCCAATGTTCTATTTATGGTTGGGGTGCTATGATCTAAGGAATATGCACCTTCTGTTGCAGGTCATTTATAGAATCAACTCACATTTTTTTGAGTAGGATCGAATAAAGTTGAAATCCAACTCGTCCTTTTTCGTATCAAATTAAGTCCGAACCAGTGCAGGCGGATTTAAGTTTGTTTTCTTAGTGCACATTCATTAGTTTTCAGTTTTTAAACAGAAAAGACCAAAAGATCAAACGGGAAGTTTTTCAGACCAGCCAAAGGAAACACCGAGTTTTTTTTTGTACTGGTGTTGAACCAAGCCACACCACCCTTTCAGGTTCGGCCTTTACCTTGTTGTCTAGACCAAGTCTTTTACACCGATACCTGTCGTAACCTTTGTAGATATCTGTCACATCTACCTTGTACTTGTTTGTGTTTAAAATAAGGTATATCAACGATTGCATGTAATGGCATCCTATTGTTAAAACTAACGATTTTCCGGATGAACCCACTTCCGTTAGTTATTAACTAGAGTTCGTCAAAAATATAAATTAGGCAGCGTAGAAATTTGAATATCATTAGTCTACACATAAAATGATTTTTTTTTCATTGATAAAATACATAAAATAAATCCAAAAATGATAGAAAGAAATAAATATTTTTTTCATATGCACATAATAAAGAGATCTTAAAATTTTAATACATATCCGACAATTTTAATAACTTTTTGTACGTATTACTAAGGGGGTCATAAGTACTTATGGGATCATTTATTTATCTCAATAGTTGAGAATCTTATCTGTATAAACACAAATAATCTTTTAATTCTATTGCTCGGTTAAGTTAAAGTAGTTAAATACGAATAAACGTGCATTCATAACTGTTGGTTTCATTTACAACCTTACCTTGTAGAACTGATAAAGATACATATAAACTAATCTACCCATAGTTAAAAAAAATATAGCTCTTTAGACCGTTAACTTTTTGCCTAAATGTAGCTATATTTAAATTATGGGATAATTTCATCTATATTCTTCAAAACTTCTCATATTATGTATGTATATATATTTGTAAAGGTTGAAACTATATATATGTTCTTTTAAACCTCTAAAACACACACACACACACATTTAAAAATTACAAAACATCTTCACTATGATGTAATTTTTTTTGAACAAACACAATTTAAATTAATGTTTTGTAATTTTAAAATGTTTAAATTATACTTAAATTAGAGAGAAGTATAAATATGTCAGTTTTAGAGAATCTAATGAAAACTAAACACATTGTATTGATCGGTGTTTGGTGAATGGTTGTATACAAACACAATAATTTTAATTTTATATTTTTATTTATTTGTATGTTACTAATCAAACAGGTTAAATCGGCGAAAAATACAATTTCATACGCATTTTTGGCCAGAATAAGTTTATAGAAAACACAATTTGTTGGTTGAATTGTGATGGATTTCCGACAAATATATCCACTGAAAATCTACGTTTCCCAATCAATTTAATTAATTTCTAAGATTAAGTTACCGTAGTTAATATTTTATATTCTTTTTGAAATTATCGAGTTACAGGAAAATATCTGTTATTTACTAATTTAAAATCCTATAAAAATTAAATAAAACCCTGCTAAAAACTGCAAACCAAAATATGATATATAAATTGATTAAAACCCAGGTGAAAGAAAGACAAATTGTTTACGATGAAAATTAAATTGTTTAAACAAAAATTAAATGGTTTGGTTCATTGTTCCAACGAAAATCAAAAACAATTCTAGCGGTGGTTGTAGTAGGAACCCCCAAGTTATTGAGATTAATTGAGCCCTTTGAGCAACTCTAGCTTTCGTTGGTAAAACTCTTCTATTTAACAATGTAATTAATTACCAAATCTCAAAATCAAAAATATAAATCAAAGTAATTTCTATTCAATATAGTTACAAATCTGGTGTTCCTTTTCCTTCCTCCTTTTCATGTATGCAACTTTTTTGTCAATTGAGTTATATATCAAGATCAAGTTACTCCATAAGGAGTCGAGGAGTTACAGATATTAACGGAAGAGAAGGTTCGCCAACAAAACAGAGTTGCAGATTTGGAACCACCATCACTGCTTAAATATGGAACCACAACAAGGTCAGAAGGGAAGTGGGAAAGAGTTTGCATCTGTAAAGACAGGGATTCGCAAAACATGTAAATCTAGAACCAAAGGGACTGCTCAAAGGGAAGAGGGACGGTTCGATGACAGATGTGAACGATGGTTGCAATGAATAACCGAGGGAACGGAGGGACGGTGATGGATGGGATGCCAGAGAGGCCAAGGGGAGGGGATTCATGGGCTAAAGACTAGATCGGTATCAATAATAAAACCTGAGGACCTTTATCATAATTTTTTAGGGTTAGGGACCATATTTGAAAAACCATAAAAGCACATAGATGAAAAATGTAACTGTAACATTAGTATATAATTTTTTTTTCTTTGAAAATTGTCATATGAAATCTTTGACGTGTGTCGGTTAACACAATTGCAATAATTAATTAGAAAAACAAAATATATCAACTCATAACTTAATTATATATGGTTCAAGAGAAATAGTATAATTTATATAGTTAGTGACAATAAATCTATTTTACCATCCAATTTAGGGAAAAACTCCCTTCATGCAAATTTTAACTTATGTGCAGATTATTAGAAAGAAATGTTATCATCCCATATCTTTGTACAACGTTTTTTTTTGGAAGGGTGGTCGGGCCAAATCCCGACTAATCCTCGGAAATTTTGGGGGTTAAACATGGCCCCACTTTAAATGTCTTCAGGCATGCGCACGAGAAGGCTCGAACTCGATTAGATCGCTATAAACCCCTCGAGTGTTAACCAGTCCGTCACAGCACTGTTGACGTTTGTACAACTTTTTTGACTTTGCTTAATACATGATATGTTCTATAGTTCGAATCTTGTGGGAGGCAGCGTTGAACCCATCTGTTAGTCTCACACGTTAAGGTTTGGCAAACTAGCTGATAGCTTATAAGCTAGTTAGTAGCTGATAAGCTAGCTTATAAATAAATTATGTGTGGCAAAAACAAGCTTATGAGCATGTAAAATGGCGAAAGTAGGTATATTGCGGTATAATAACGGTTTAATTGGAAAAGCTATATATAAAAAGCTCCTGAAATGCTACTCCGACTAGCGTTTCAATAAGTTAGCTTATGGTACACGTTTGGATGGAGTAGCTTATCAGCTAGCTTATTTTTGCCAAACACAACGTAAGTCAGCTCCGATATGTCTCACACACATATGACTCCGAGGGGCGGGCACCATGTCGGGGTGTGGTAATCATCCTTTTGCCTAGATACAACTCTTTTCCTATCTCACTTCCAATCAGTGAAACTGACCAAATCGAAAACAATAGTGATAAACGACCAAATAACAACTAAGGGGCCGTTTACTTGAACATTTACCCGGTAAGTGCTTACTAGTCAAATTGAACACTATCACTACCATATCGGATAATATTTTAGTCTCTCAAAATGCAACAATTTACTCGGTAAGCTCTTACCGGGTAAGAGTTGTCGATCTTAATTACTTACCGGGTAAGACTCTCGGTTCATGCTATCGCTCTTACAGGTTCATGCTTTTGCTCTTACCAGGTAAGATTCCGGTCATTTTCATGTTCGTTCCGTAAGGTAAATTGATCCGGTAAGCACTTACCGGGTACACGTCAAGTAAACGGCCCCTAAGCCTTTTTGTACATATCTCAATCCTACCTATTTGATTGTATAATGAATCCCATATGCAACCCATTAGCTAACTATGAATCAGGAGAATACAAATAGAAATGAAGTAGCATAGAGATGCAAGTATTAAAGAGATGATCATTGATGGTTCTAGAAACAAACATGCCATTGAATCCATTCAATATGCAGTAATTTACTTACTTTCTAGTAGGTTCTTTTTTAGATAAGGTTCATCTAGGCTTCGCCTAGACTACATCCTTGGCAATATAGAACTGAAAGAAAATTCGGCCGTCTGAGACTAAGCCTGGCCACAAGATGCGCACGAACGGATTCGGACCTGGGGTGAACCATCCACATCCCCCACAGGCCTTACCGCTACGCCACAAGTCTTGTGGTTTACTTTCTAGTAGTTGATCCGATACAAAAACTTCAATCAATTAATATTCATGTATTTCTTGTTACACTCCCATGGCTTGTTATCGTATTCGAGGAAGAAGGCTTGCCCTTAAAACTTCAATCAAACGGACTAATCGTTAAAGGAAACGAAGGAAAAAGAAAGAAGAAGAAGAAGAAACAACACGGTTACTAAAGAGAAATCTTTAGTTTTTCACACTTCACCTCATTAAGGCCGATCACCAAGCCGTAGCTCAAGATCCAAATTCTCTAGCGTAGAATTCGGGCTACGTTCAACGGGCACCGGTACTGATTTAGCTTCATCACCATTTACCATCTTTTTACTATTCTCAAAGAATAAAGGCTGTGCATCATCATCATCATCATCGTCTGTTCGCCTTCTCTTCGAGAACAAACCATCTTCAGGATCATCCTGGTCGTCATACCTAGGCGTCTCGCATCTTTTTCTAACGAGCGAATTTAGGTTCTTACCCGTGAAATGAACTTCAATCGGACGATGATTACTCTTCCTAGAAGCCACGGAATTTGACTCCACAACTCTTGCACAGCCTTTCTCTCGGTTTTTCTCCGGATCGTCTAAATGAAATCTTTTCCGGGATTCGAACTTGGACCATGACAACACGGGAGTCGTATCACCACCGCCCTTTTGCTCGTCTCGAGTATAGGAGCAGGTGAAAGGAGTGAAGGCGGAAACTGTAGAAGGTCCGGGAGAAGACGAAGAATAGAGATTATGATGATCCAAGTCAAAATTAGGGTTACAGATCTCACTAGGGTTTTGTAACACACATCTACTCATCAAGGATGAATTAGGTTCAACAAGTGGGTTGTCTTTTGGAGTTGAAATCTGCTTCAGTCTAGCCCTATCTCTCCTATGGACATTCATATGACCACCAAGAGCTTGGGCTGACCTAAATTCCCTTCTACAGAAACTACAAGTATAAGATCTTGGAGGCCAAATACAACCACCCAGTGGCCCAGCTGCATCTTCTGCAAAGGCTTGTTCTTCCCAAGAATCACCACCAAAAGAAGATAACACATGTGAATTCAAATCCTTATTCTGGATCCAATATGATTGATCCATTATAATTGATAAAGATTCAAGAACCAAAACTGAAATATAGACAGATTTAAGGGAGGTGGGGGGAGTCTATATGATCTTAGTTTGACAAAAATGAAAGCTACTTACTACATGGAGAATCTTTTGGGGAAGAGAGTTAAGAGTTGTGACAAAATTGGTTGCTAGTTAACAAAAGGGGGGTGTTTGAAGGGTGAGGTGGTAATGCTTGGTTGTTTTCTATGGAAACTTTTTGGGGTTTTGCTTCTTTCACCTTTTAGGCTACACACAGCCATATTTTCCAACCCTCCCAATCCTCTCACTTTTTAATGCCACATCAGCTGACACATTAGCTTTTTCCCAACCCTCTCTTTACCC
>LUCG01014721.1:0-14101 GCA_001633085.1 Carthamus tinctorius | reverse complement strand
GTACGTTACCCAAAATAGGAATTTGACAAAAGTACATTACTTTTTAATGCAATTTGGCCTTTAGTATATCAAATTTAGTCGTTGTGGTATGTTGATTTTCTTGATTGAGTCTCTACAACTACAAACTTTCTATTGCTTAAAAACCCCTATAGTATGTATAAATATTAGTTTTAGGCATTGTTTGATAAAAATAAGTTAACTTATAAGTCAGGTACATGTTTGGATGGACCATAAGCTAGCTTATAAGTTAACTTATAAGCTAGCTTTTTGAAAAACTACTCTTACTGACCTTTTGATGACTTATGAGACTTTTTATTTTTTTATTCCAAATATACTCTTGCTAAGTTTTATAACATTAATTTTCAAACATGTCTTTTTTTGTCGTTTTACAGTCATAACCTACCTTATCAGCTAGTTTTTGCCAAACGTAACTTATTCATCAGCTACCTTATCAGTCACCAGCTACCTTATCAGTCATAAGTTAACTTATCAGCTAGTTTGCCAAACATAGCCTTAGACTCTCCCACCGACCCTGTTAGTAAAATTAGTTAAGTCAAATGTATTATGGTCATTTTACTTTTTCCGTAATTTTCTAATAAAAAATAAAAAAGTAAGTTTACAAAAGCAAATCATTGTAAAATGTATGTACACTTATTGTTGACTTGTTATTGTCATGTACCTTTTTTCATTACTTTTTCTTGGTGTCATGTACCTGTTTTCTTGTGGTATGTAATGAAAAGCACATTTATGAACGAGAGAAGGCCAATTAAAATCGAGATCCGGATAGGATTATCCTCAAGCTTACTGAACTAATATACATGATCGGGCCGAAAAACAACATAATTTTTTAGATATATTGTATCTTTTGTTGCTACTTTTAATACATCTACCATAATATTACAATCTCATAGTGGCCTGGCCATCCAGTTTTACCAAAAATATATATCCAAATCCAATTATGCTCTGCAAAAGTCATTGATTTAGTTCATTATTATTCTTTGGTTTCTAAAAAATCATTGTTGCTTTTCTCTTGAAACTTCAGTTTTAATGTTGTTTTATTCCTTGTAAGTTTACCTTTCACAAGACTTATTCAGATTCTTTATCATGTGAGCTTGATGCTTTAGATTCGCTATATAGAAGTTGAGGGGGAGACATGGCTGCATCCATGTATCAGGTTTCATCATTTTCCTTTATCTCCTTTTTTATGTAGTTGATTTACTAATCTGTTTCGAAGACCTGTTTGTTAGCAACTTAATGAGCTTAAATGTGACTCGCAACGTATTTGGTCAGCTATACATGACTGTTAGTGACTTACTGATGTAGAAAGTGACTTATACGATAAGCTTTTAGGGGGTAGCTTTATGCAGAAAGTCATGTTTTTTCATACCTGTTAAATTCAAACAAAAGATTTCTTTCCATGGAAAAGGCCTTTATGGTCTACCAAACAAAAAACTTCTCCGTCTATATAGAAAGATTAATGCACACACACAACTCTAGCCATACAAAACTTAATGAAAAACCAAACAAACATCCCCTTATTCTTTTTCCAATCAATTCAATATTTCTTTAATTGATCATTCACCACAACTATATTCCCTTGCATCAATCAAAAACCTTTTCATCCTATTTTACCTTTAACAATATTCTTTTTCAGCAGTGAGGTGAATTTCATGTATTTGACTAATCATTGTTGAAATTTCAATCTCAATTTATTTCTTTACGTCCTTTTAAGGATTTATAAGTGGTTTGCCAAATTGCATCTTTAGACATGGTTTTGCTAAAATGCATAAAAAACCAATAGTTTATATATTAAAATGGTTTCTTACCAACAAAAACCAACAACGATGTTTTGAAAGATGAGTTGTTCAGTGTTGATTTCTTAGCTGCCCATTTGTCTATGTTTGATTTAATTACCTCCAGTTGTAACTGCCTTAGATTTAGATCACCAAGATCAATATTTTGAGAAAGATAAGTTGTTGACACCATTACTTGATCAACCAATTATTGGGACCTGATGTCTGGCTTATTCTTTTTGTGAAGTTTTAGCTTCATTATGCTTATGATGATCAAAGTAAGTGGTTTAATTGGTCTTGTAGTTTATAGAAGTTCAGTTGCATGACATTTTTATTACCCTATTCAATTGGTGTATCCAATTTATGACGAGAGTTGTCAAAGTCATTAGGGGTTGTTTACCCTATGCTTACCATAATAGTCGACTCTTTCAACTAACTTATCTTACCAGGTAAGATTTTAGTCCATTAATTGAAATGACAATGTATGCAACATTTTTGTGGTTTCTTTTGAGGTCAAAATTTGTTAAGACTTTTGTATTTTCCAAAACTTGATATGATGGTATGCGCGTAATTGTGTACCTTTAGTAGCTTCTTGCTTCATTTTATGAATTATCTTTTGTTGCTACTTTAAACTATTAATAGTTTTATTTCTATAATAACTATATAATTGGTTATAAAGCAAGAAAAATCTAAAGTTTGATGTCAACTAAATTAGACAAGATAGAAATATTTTCATTTAGAAACATAATATGGTCTAGGCCATAAAAACCAGAATGGTTTAAGCCTTTGGGGGCCAAACATGTGGTGTGATCGTGTTGGGGTTGGTTTTGCCTTGCTGGGACGTGTCCTTGGGACAACTAATTCTTGGATTTGGATAGCTATTTTAGGAGCCAGTTTGACCCCTCATTGATTTGCTTCTTTAAATAAGTTTTTATAAACTACTCCTTCTGTTGCTGCAAATTATCACAGTCTCATCCATGTTTTAAAACTATTTACTTTTTAAAACTGCTCGATGATCACTGAGAATTATAAAACTATGCTCCAACTCCCAAAAGTGTATATTCTAACCTATTATTTTGGCTAAATGTCATTTGAAACAAAGATTATCTTGAGAGTGTTATGGTTTCGTTAACAAAACAAAAAATATGACCATATTAAGGGTGGAGGATCGCGTGAGAAGTTAAGTTAATGATGAGAATCGTGAGAATTGGATCTGAACCTTTGATCTCGTTAATCTCATGCGCTCCCATGAATTGCGCTTTAGAAATAAATTGATCGTATGCATCTTATCTCAATGCGTCCCATCTTAATGTGCATCAATTTCTTATCCAACGGTTGATAACCACTTATTACAAAAACAATCACTTCCCAGAGTAACCTAACCCATTAATATGTCAAACCATAAATATATGAATACTGAGTATAAATTTAGCCATTTTCTCTTAGGTAATCAAAAATAACATTGTAAATGTTTTTTAAATAGTCCAAGTTCTCTACATTATTAACTATTATCAACTATTAAGATGAATGAATTATATATTTTAGTCCCTTATCAATGACTATTTTTTTATTTTGGCCCCTAAAGTTTATAAAGTACATCAATGATCCTTTTTGGTGTTTCAAAACCCAAAAACAGTCCCTCCACTTGATACTGTTAGTATGGGTCCTTTAAGTTGGTCATGTACCACTCATATGATAGGAAATTTGATCATTTTGTGTTTGTTTCTAATTTTCCTTAATAAAAACCAATATTAAAAACATAAGTAAAACTATTTTATAGACCTTGAAATCATAATTATAAAATTACTTCTTTGCCACCTCCTTCCTTCTTTTCTCCAACAAAATCTATGTTGAAGACCCCTGCCCTGTTCACTATTGAAGACCCCCCTCCCCTTCGTTTTCTTCAACCAAATCCTCACCCTCAAACCATTCCCCACCACCAACGCACCTACGCTAAGAACCAAAACCTCGTTGAACCCCTATCCCGCTCTCTAGTATATATCAATTCTACTGAAAATGAAGTGCTTTTGTTCATATGATTTTAGAAGCCAACACTTGATTCCTTAAGGGTTTTTTTTTAATGAGAAACATAACCATGGCAAGATATGAACCTAAGAGGGTTTTATCTCTCCTTTAAGTCGGCAAACTCGAAGCAAGGATGGTGAAATCAAAGACACGGATCCACTCTTGTACATGTCTAATTTGGGTTGACGATAAATTTGTAGGTTTTCGAACTTACATATCTAGATTAGGTTTTTTCTTTTTTGAGCTTTTGGTATTTAATATTTGCAGTTGATTTTAGGAATTTCAGTTTATGTAAGTTATGTTTCACAGAATTTTCCATAAATTTATGTAAATTTGTTGTTGATGTTTTTGAGATATTGATTTTTGTTTTTGCTTTGTCTATATAAACTTCTTTTTAGTGTTCTTGAATATTGTTTTTGGATTTGTAATTGATTTAGGGTTTTGATTTTATAAACTATGTATGGTATTCTCACAAATTGATGGACGGTTGTAGTGGGTGTTGGATGGTTGTGGAGGTGGTGATAGTATTTAAATCTAGATTTATTAAATTATGGTTCTTTAAAGAAGGCGGGAATGGGTAAAAAGACAAAAATATCCTCACATGAGGCTCAAATCTTTATCTTTACTACTATATAAAAGGAATAACCCTAAAATTCAGTTTTTTTGTTCAACATTAACTGTTTTTCAACAGTATTGCCTTCTATGCCATATGTACAACACCATACTGCACCATACCTTTTCCAGAGTCCCATTCCCTCCCTACGTTCTCCCCCTTCATCTCTCCCCACGTCCCTGCAACAAAGATCAATCTACAGATATCATAACGTCTCTCGAAATGCTTTCAGTTTCCATACCAAAATACATAATTCTTTCTCGTCTCATCTCAATTATCATTATCAGAGAGGTATAATCCTTCACCATTCAATCTTTTTGTAGATTTTCAATTTGATTTTTTTGTTACAGATTCGCTCGATTGAAGCCTCTAACCCTAAATTGTTGTGTTCAGCGTTTCGTCCGTCTCATCTCAAGTATCTCATCTCAGTTTTCAGAGAGGTATTATCCTTCAAACTTTTGTCGATTTTCAATTGGATTTTTTGTAACAGATTTGCTCAATTGAAGCCTCTAACCCTAAATTGTTGTCTTCAACAACCAATTGGGCTTCCAATCATCTCATCTATCATCTCCCATCTTAGACAGGTATATGTCTTTCTCCACCATTTTTACCGATTTCCGGTTTCTATGCTAATCGAATACCTGGTGACTGAAATCATGAAATTTGGAGTTGTAATTTGGCCCTCAAATACTTTGAAACCCACCTATTTTAGGACTTAAGAAATAGCTGTTGCTGTTTGATTTTAGGCTCTGTTTACCAATTATCAAGTGGCAATAGAAAATTTTGGTGCCAACATGGTTCTGTGTTTTTTAATAAACAACCTGCATTAATTATGACAGTGAATCATAAACCTGAATCATAAGAACAACCCCCAATTATGAAAGTGAATCATAAGAACAGCCTCCAATTTTTGTTATTTGTAGTAAAAAACAAGCACAACTAAATATCTCTAGAAGAAAATAAGTGAAACTTCAACAAGAAGTAGATACCAACACCTTCAGGTGAGATTTTTTAGATGAAATTATGAAGGTTTGAGATTTTAGATGTTTGGTGGCTGGTTTTGTGATCAATTAGAGTGAATTTTTGGATTTTGAATATGTTTGGTGTTTAGCATTGTGATTTACGATACTGATTTGATAGTGTATTTTGAAGTCTTTACTATAGAATGTAGATAACCTTAAAAGTTGGATCAATTTGCTGTTGGTTATAAATTTGGTTCTCGGGTGAGGTTTTTAATATGAAATTATGAAAGCTTGAGATTTTAGATGTTGGTGGCTGGTTATGTGATGAATTAGAGTGGATTTTTGAATTGGTATATGTTTGGTCTTTAGCATTGTGATACTGCTTTGATACTTTAATACTTTGATAGTGTGCTTTTAGGAATTCTTTACTGTAGATGACCTGCAAAGTTGGATCAATTTGTTATGAGTTGTAATGGCAGATTGGTAGATGTAAAAATCAGCTTATTAGACATTGATTTGATCCAACTCACGAGCCATAGCAAATTGCAATCCTATCTGATATGTCTTTGCATTGGTGAATTGCTTTTCTTCTGAATTTTCCTTAGCAGATCCATTTATAGAGTTTTTTATTAGTTTGAAAGTGTACATTCTTGTTATTATTGTATGTATAGGGTTATACATCACTAGAATGGCTGCTATCAGGTCTTTGGCCTGGTGGTAGGGAGTTTTCCTTATGACGGGGAGGTCTCGGGTTCGAGCCTTCCTTGAGGGTTTCTTCCTTGGGGTTAGTCTCCTCCTGGGAATATTCCCTTGGAGCAGGTGTTAGCAGCCCTACCGAATTAATTAGGGGGGTGTAGTGGAGTGGATTCGAACTCGGGGCCCGGATCACTTGTTCGCAAGATCAACCGAGTTCGAATCTTGTGCCTCTACCGCTGAGGCGAAGCCGTTCAAAAAAAACTAGAATGGCTGCTACTTGTGTCGAATATTTACTCGCATGATTGTATAAATTATTTTATGAAATTTATAATTCAATGTGTATTCTATTGTTGGTGATTTTAGTTCCATCGATCATTTTAGTTCGATGTATATTGACAACTTATGGTATGATGGTATCTATTTCTATGATTGCTTGTTTTCAATGGTTTTAATATAGTGTTAGGGCTGTTTAGTTGTTTAGAAAAACTTGACTTTCTATATCATTAAGCAACTACCAAACAGTCATGTATGGGTCACTATATAAGTTGTGAGTCCCATTAGGCCCAATAAGTTGCAAGTCCCATTAAGCTCAATAAGTTGCAAGTCCCATTAAGCTCAATAAGATGTAAGTCCCATTAATACTATTTGTGTATTATCACTTTGTTGGAGGCTTTATTGACAGTGATGCAATTTGGGTTGTTGCTTTTACATGCTTACGCTCAAGATATGCGCTGGCCATATATATCTCTTCCTCTGTATCTAACTGTTTTCCATCTTTTATTTGTTTTTGTGTGTGGATGTCTCTAGGAAGTATGCTAATTTATCATACTTTAAAAACCAAAAGTAGGGAAGCCAGTTATATTGTATTTTCCTCTCAATTCAATTTATGTTTCAGGGAGCGAATAGAAAGACCAGAGGATTGGGTACCAGCAGAGGTCTCTCCACACAAGAATGGAGAAGGCGATTTCTCTCTACAAGATGATTGTGAGGGAGAGAAAGGGATTGCAGATATATTTTCCATCCACTCGGGAACTGAGGCAGGTAACTTTTGTTTTTCTTCACCCAAAGTTTCTTCCCTAATCTTGAATATTGAAATATTTCTCAGTAATCAATGATTTGGTACAACTTTTTTGAGTTACCCATGCTAAATTGGATTGTTAACCATCACAAATTAAGAATGTAATTATAAACCTGTAATTTGCAGATTCTATGTATCAGCATTTGCCTCTAAGTGATCCATCTGACTGATACGATAAGCATTTTGATGGAACACCCACCTATGATGTCTTATCAATTTGGAAGCACCAATTTGTCGATGTTGTCATGGTACTCATCTCTCATCATATAAAAAGTTTTCTGATACTATGCCCCTTCCCCTAAAAGAAGAGATTTGTGTTTGATGATAGCATGGTTGTAATGAGTGCATTGTTAATAAAGTACCAACCAGTTCATTTAAAATATACACAATGATGATGCAGCCTACTTTTCCTGATTTCTTTGCACAAACAGTTGGAAGGCACAAAATTTAGAGAAGCCAATATGAGTTGGTGGCGAGTGGCAAGGGTTATATGGCATGGCCTTGTTGTTCCATGGAAACTGTTATTTGCGTTTGTGACTCCATATCAGATCGCTCATGGGTGGATTGCTTTTATCTGCTCTTCGTGTTTCATCTGTGGAATAACTTACATTATTACAAGGCTCACTGACCTAATCAGCTATGTTACAGGTTCTTATTAGTCATTACCAAGTGATTAAAAATTTAAAATCAATCTTCCATTATTGTTTATTAGTCAATCTTTATACACTTGATGGGTACTTGTAGGAATTAACAGTTATGTGATAGCATTTACTGCATTGGCAAGTGGAACCTCATGGCCAGATTTACTTGCAAGTAAAATTGTTGCTGAAAGACAAAAAACTGCAGATTCTGCCATTGCAAATATCACTTGTAGGTTAGTACTCAACGTTCAAAATAGGAGTAGCATTGGTTTGCTAGCAATTCAGTGAAGATTTAGGTGGGAACTAGAGTTCCATGGCTGATAAACACACTTTATAACTTCATAGCATATGGGGAACCTTTGTAAATTGAGAGCGAGGGACTGAGCTTCTCGCTGCTGGTTTTCGTCTCAACTTTCATGGGGAGTATTTTAGTGTTGATACTTAGACGGATTGCATTCGGTGGTGAGGTTGGAGGACCTAGGCATTGGGCTTGGATCACTTGCACATGTTTCATTTCGTTTTGGCTCATATTTGTCATCTTATCATCCCTAAAAGTTTTTGGCTTCATTTGAGAAATCTTTCTACACATCATTCTCCATGTAAGTTATTTGTTGGAAGCTAAATTTGTTTCTTTTGGCTAGAGGAGGAGATTATAGATAGAGAAAATGATTTGTAACATTATATCTCTACTACTATATAAAAAGAATAAGTCTTAAAATTAGTTATTTTGTTCAACAAAACTGTTTTCCAACAGTACTGTTTTTAAAGCTTTGTGTACAACAGTTTATTGCACGAATGAAATCAGTTCTACTCCACGATCTCTCCCTCCCGCCTCTTTCTCCACGATCTTCTCCCTCCCGTCTCCCCTCTATACCAATTTAGGGTTTCTTCTCCACAACCTCTTTCATCGATCATTTTCTCTCCACTCTTCATCATCCACCTTCCTCTCCCTCACCCAACAAGTAACGAAATCGATGCTCTCTCTAGTCTTTCATTCCTCTGCCTTTGTTCTTCACATTGCAAACCAGGTTAGGTTTTATTTGTGTGCTTTTTTACTCTTCTTTTCCTTCTCTGCTTGTGGGTTGGGTTTATCATGATTGACACTTTGGTTTGACAATTATAATTGGAATCTTGTTGTAGTTATTATTTGTATAGCTATTCCCAAAATTTTGTGATTTTGTTTAGTCAATTCTATTCGTCTTCTTTATTCAGCCCCCAAGCACTCCGCCCCAAAAGTGGAGACCGAAGAACCGCCAGGTTGTTGAAGACACATCTGAAGAGGTCTAATCAGTATAAAAGAGCATCATAGTTGGTTTGTATACATCTTTTATGGACAATTCGTACATAAGAAAATCGATTTCTGGTTGACTAAATTAGATTGCATACATCTTTTATGTACAAAAAGATGTATGCAATTTTCTTATGTTTCTTGACTAAATCAGATTGCATACATCTTTTATGTACAATTCGTACAATCAATTTTTGGTTGGTTTCAGGATAGATCAAATCTTTATAGTTGCTACTTATTTACATTTTTCATATATCTGGTTCAACTCTCTTTGGCTCTGTTTTCGAATCTTAGGTTAAAGCAAGAATTGTCAATCTAGGATTGCTCAAAGTAGGAATTATCAAAGCGAATGATTTGGGTATGTTTAAGTCTAGCTTTAGTGGTTTACCATTGGTTCTATTGGGTTTACATGATTTTAAATACATTAAGTCCACCTGATTGATGGTCTTTTAAACCTTGCTAGACCACATTGTCTAAAAAAATTGGATTCTGCTCTGTAAAAAATTTTCCAATTCTCAAAGGAGAATAGAAGAATCATAAAAAGGTCAACAACCCAACTAATATGAAGATACAATGTTTAATTCATGATAACTTATAGATAAATTTCTTGATTTATAATTGGAGATTACCTGAGAAAGCGTATTGGATATGCTTATTTGACTTTCTTTGACGATAAATGTTTTAATACCATTGAAGCCTTGAAGGTTACACGTAAATTGATTGCAGGTGATGAAGAGTCTAATGCAAAAAAACAAAGCATCAAGTTTGTCTGTTTTACTATTTGACATGGATTGATGTTGATTTGGATGATTTTTGGTCTAGACTCTAAATGATTTGGGCATGTGCAATGTTCATGAAATTTATTATGTTTAACATTATTGTATTATGCCAATTGTTTTTAAACTGACTTTCACTTATAAACCTTTCATTAAAGTTTCATTTTAATGTTTTGTATGATTTTAATAAAACTTCAATTTTGTTCATAAGTCATTATCTTTACTATTATGTAAAAAGAATAACTCAACAATTCAGTTATTTTGTTCAACAAAACTGAATTTCAACATTTACTCATTTTGAAGCCTCTTGTACAACAATGTATAACTGAAAATTGAAATCGAATTGCAAAGGTTTTCTCCACGTCGCGCAACTCCACCCTCCACGTTCTCTCCTTCCCCATCCCTCCTTCCCTTGGTTCAGAGTGACAAATCTCACAAACCCAATCCTCTGCTGTGACTTTCACTGTTGCTCCCAGCCTCCAATGCTCGCCCTCGGCTACAATTCTCACTTTCTCTTTTGCAATGTTAAAGTTGTTCTCGACCAGGTAAGGGTAAAACAAGGGCTTCTGGTTTTTTGATCTAATTGAATACATGTTCTTTCAGTATGTGATTTCAGTTATTGATCTGAAAAAGGAGCAATGATTACGTGTTCGACACGTCTCCTAGTCTCTCTTCACGATCTATTCAAGTTTCAACTCTCACTCAGGTGCGTTTAAAAGAATCGCTTGTTAGGGCTTTTTTCTACTTCTTTGATTGATCCTAATTGTCACTGATGATTCACCCATATCCCTCCTCCCTCTCCATCATTTCCACAGATTTCTCTCATAATGCCTCTATGATCATGACGAAGGCCTTGTGCTCAATGGAATCTCTCATCAGGTATCTCCACTCCCTAGATTTCTCTCCATCTATACATCTTGGATTCGCTTTTTCATGTTGATTTTCACTTGTTTGTCTTCAATTTTCCCTGGTTTGTGTTTGATTGTCATCGTTTGTGTTCCATTTTCACTGGTGTTGATAAAATATTTTTGGATCGTTTTTTCTCTGCCTTACATTATTGAAATTGGTAAGCTGCTTGTAAGCATTTTTCTATTTTGGATCTATTTTTCTTTTTCTGCTTTACCTTCTTGAAATTAGTAAGTAGCTTGTAAGCATTTTCTCTGATTTTGGATCTATTTTTTTCCTGCTTTACATTCTTGAAAGAAACAAGTAGCTTGTAAGCATTGTTCTCTGATTTTTATGTAATTTTGTTCGATTGGTGTAATCTAATCTAATTTGTTTGTGAAATTGAAGGCACGGTCGACAAAAGGAGAGAAGCATCTGAAGCATCTCGAATTTGTGCAAAGTCGTTGTTTTAGACCACCCATCTACAAATAATCTTTTGAAGGCCGTACTTGCTGTTAAAGATATGATACTTATTCTGTCATCGTACTTCCAACAGTTGTTCATGGTGTTGTGCATATTTGGAATTCACGAGTTTGGTGTTTTAATTTGATTTTCTACATGTTTTTTTGTTTAAACGAGAACGATGTTACCGGAAATTGTATTAGATGATGTATAGAGAACACTTTATTGGATCAGAGCTTTGATTTTTGTTTGACTAATTTGTGATATGCGTTAATTTGATTTTTTTCGTGTTTTTTTTCTGTTTAAACAAGACCGACGTTAGTGGAAATTGTATTAGATGTTTAGAGAACAGTTTGTTAGATCAGAACTTCATTTTAGTTTGAGTAATTTGTGATATATGTTTATGGAGGATCACCCCTGGAGGCTACCGACTTGAGTGATCTCAAGTTCACTTAGGCTAAAAAATTAAAACCTTAACAGGCTTTTTGTGTT
Organism: Carthamus tinctorius; assembly: GCA_001633085.1. Lineage (NCBI taxonomy): Eukaryota > Viridiplantae > Streptophyta > Magnoliopsida > Asterales > Asteraceae > Carthamus > Carthamus tinctorius. The sequence continues at coordinate 2,390 of LUCG01014721.1, read as the reverse complement.
TCTCTGTTTGATGATCTTTAGAGTTTAGACGATTATGTTAAGGTTTGTTTTATCATTTGGACTTATCAATCTTATTCGTGGGTTTAAAACTCCTTAGCTTTGATAATGCATTTAGGATATACTGATAACTCATGCACCATCGAGCCAAAGAAATGTGGTTACAAATAAATTTTTATTACCTGCAGCATCGCACGGGTATACTGACTAGTAATACACTTAACAAACTTATTTCTAGTTGCGGACTTCAAAACACGACCAACAATATACTTATTAATTTTGGGGATCAAAACCATCAAACAACCATAGACAACCGAGTAAAAATGTAATTCACCCTCTTAAAATACCTTTTGTAATTTATTTGAATGGGCCTAATCCAATTCACATATAATTCAATATGAAGTTGTGAAATCATAAATATTGGCCTCTTAAATATTTACAAAATCCATTCATAGGGTGAGGTTGACAATGACAAACATATACACCATATCCCTTAAACTAAAACTCAAAAGCCCAATTGTTAACTATGGGCCAATTCATGGCCCATGGATTTGGTGACCCAATTTATTTTTTTATTTTTTTTGGAAAAAAGACCCAATTTATTTTTCACCATTGTGAAGAAAGGGATTTTTATATTTATTTTGTCACTAATGATATTGAATTATTATTACTAATGTTGGGTATTGCATGTTACAATGTTGTGATAATGTTTCTAATAGGAATTATCGGATTAAATTAAGAGGGTAGTCTAGGTGTATCATATATTAAACCAATAAAAACATTTTTAACTCTTTATCTTAATAAGAAGGTCGATAAAAGTATGTTTGTTTCATTGTAGACCCTAAATTTTTATACTTAACTACATTCTGTCCCTTTTACTTTTTCATGTGAACGTGAGATACAAACAAGGTTATAAATGACGTGAGACGTATCGTGGTAACAAGAACAAGCGTTAAGCCTTAGGAGCCATGACATTTTTCAAGATGTAGCTTATGGCGACAAATCTCTATTTCATATACAATACTATACACACACGAATTTACTTTTTACTATTATTCAATGAATCTATGATATTAAACAATTCAAATTAGATTAAATATTAGAATTAACAAATAAGACGCTAAAAAGGTAAGAAAAGTTAACTATTGTAGTACAAAAACCGCAATACTTAACTTGAGTCACACTGTGCCATGACGACCGTTACAACGAACCTTTTAGAACACTAGGTACAAACCATAATAGAAAAACTTAGTTGATCCTTGTAACACCCACCCTAGAAAATAGGGCCACTTTAAAACGTGTTTAAACCACTCACCTCTTTTTAGAAATAAGGAAAGTTGCCTGAAATGAAAGTGTATTCTACAAATAATTAACTCGAAACAAGATACAGTTAAACAACCTACTTAATGTAGGCTAAAATGACTAGATTAAAATCGGCCTCTATCTAGATCTCCAAAATATCACTCTTCATAAAAGGCTTCCAAAAAAATCAGAACTCTTATGTGAACCCAATCCTATAAAAGTAAACTATGGGGGTGTTTGTGAGTGCTTATCTAAAACAACTTATGACTTTTGGTAGAAGTGTTTATCAACTTATGTAGTGTGGGAAAGGAGTTTTTTTAAAAGTGTTTGGCTTAACTTATTGCTGTACCAGAAAGTTATAAGTTGATAAGTTATTTTTTAGTGTGACAAATTTAACTTATTTATGCCAAATGACCAAAAAGGACATTCATTAAATGAAAGGGATTGAGTTGCTTCAATAAAAACAAGGGTGTAGTTGTAATTTGGTTTCATAAGTTGAAAAGGAGTTTTCAAAAATTAGAAGGTATTGACTTATGAAAAATAACTTATTAGCTTCTCTAGAATGAAATAAGAAGTTTTCCAAACTACCTATCCAAACACTTAAAAATGACTTATTTCCTTTCCCAAGATGAAATAAGTGATAAACACCTCCAAACAAGCACTCCCAAACACCCTCTATAGTTCTCTCTTCAATATGTATGGTTTGTTAAACATGTTTGATTTCATCCTTATGGCTTCAAAATTACGTTTATCATCCCTATGATTTAAGTTTAATTCCTTTTTGCATCCTTAGACTACCGACAATAATAAATAGATGATAAACATCCATCATCCACTTTTTTAAAAGTATCAATTACTATTTACTTTATATATAAAGTAATAGTCAATGAAAAAGTGAATTATAAAGTAATATTCGACCAAAATACATGTTTAACCAATACATTTTTTAAATGATGGCATTATCTAATTAAATTTTTAGTTGATTTTTAAAGATTTTATTCGACTTTTTAGTTGATTTTGAGAGAGTTTTTAAGTTTTTTGTTGATTTTTAAAGGACTTTTTTGATATTTTTTATTGAATCGAGATATTTT
>LUCG01014716.1:0-12561 GCA_001633085.1 Carthamus tinctorius | reverse complement strand
AATCAGCCAGCTGCAAAGCAAATTCTTAAGAGGAAGGATGACATTCTAGAATCACGAACAAAACGCAACCCAGTTAATAGGAAGAAGTATAAACTCCCCCACCAATGCCCTTGTATAGAAAAAATAAACAAGGAAGGTAGTTTTACACATATGCCAGAAGATAGGGCCAAATTGATAGGGCATAGAAAATGCCCCCAACTCTTACATCTCAAAGCAGACGGAGAAGTTCTATCAGATCAGCAATACTAATATAATCATAGACATACCTTTATCACATCACGGCTTAAATCTTCAACATGTCTCACCAACAGGGTCACTCTCTTCCCTTTTGCAGGTATGGCCCCACCTGCCTTCAACTGAAAGTAACTGAGCAGTGAGCAAATCTTGAAGAATATGGATGAGGTGGGTAAAAGTATAACTTCAAAAGGAATGCTCACAAACCTCAGAATTTCTGTAGCCACAAGCATCACAAGTAGATGCCATCACAATGACTTCTTGGAAGTAAGGAATTTCTGTCAACGGTCAAGCTAAACAAACCTTAAAGATTTAAAAAGGTTGGAAAATAAAGAACCATCTCCTATTACTGGAGACTTTGTGATGTTTCTCATATACCTATGTAGCGAAAATATGGGAACCAGGAACAAGAGAACAAACAAACCAGACTTGTATATCTAACATGACTTGATATAGAGATACAGCTATTGCATCACTTTATATTTCATTTCTCATCTCCAATACAGAGCTTAAGAGCTATACTTCTGCAACAGATTCGCAATAAATTAAATGATCTACTATGTTTTGATTTACTTGCTGCAAATTATTAATGAAGGGAACACTTGGCGACTAGGTCTTCTGCAAGAGACTACTTATGAATCTGATTGGTCATAGACACTAAAACCTTCAACCAGCATTTTATTGCCATTCTGAGCATCACCTCACTCGAAAAGCTGGTGACTTCTCAGTGGAATCAAGACTTATAAAAGTTTCGAGGTGATGGGCTTTCCATCCCATAATACAAGGACATATAGGAGTCAGATAGTGACAAGTAGACCACAATAATCATTTTCTTTTAGTAGGTAACAACCATTACACACCATGTAATCAAATACTATAAACGAGTCAACAACTGAAAACATGTTTTACTGCCCATAAACAAGTTGGAAGGCATTAAAGATGGAGTAGCAGTAAACAACATAAACACCTACATCTTGTAAGCACAAGCAACGGAAGAGAAGAGGTTCCAGCAGATTACTTTCGATCACCTCTTTCATGAAAAAACTTGCAATACGAACCCCTATCATCTATTAGCTTGTGCATGATCCCTGAAAACTTTAGGATTCTGATTGCATCATCAATAACTCCCTCGAGAAACCATTTGTGTTCACATTTTCTAGCTAGTTTCCTATATCTAACCTCTATGTTATTACATGTTCTGTGTGAGGAATGAAATACCATGGAGAATTTCCTTGCTATCAAGGAATAAAAATAACACAACACATCTCCATCATTAAACAGTCATTCACCATACAGAAACAACATTCATCCTCCCAATCAATCAAAATAACATCTAAAAGAATTTCAATGACCAGTTGTGATAACAAGTAACATCCTTTACAGGAACAGTAGCTGCCAAGAGCTTAAAGTAAAAGATATTGCATACTTGTACACAAACATCATAATTCAAATTTTCTAAAAACATGGCTTCTGTGTTTAATAAACCGCATAGCTTATATCCCACATCTACGGACAAGTATAGAATATTATTGCCACCATACCTACCTAGGTTGCTAGTGATAATAACCCTCATTTGAGAAGAGAATGCCAAAGAGATTGTATCGATGACCAGGCCCGGCCCTGGGCACGTGCAGGCCGTGCGGCCGCACAGGGCATCAAAACCCAAAGGGGCATCAATTTTCATATACTACTAATTTGGGCCTTTCGGTTTAATAATTTAGGTCTTAGATTTAATTATAAACAAATGTTTTATGGTGATTTACTAATTTTGGTTCCAAAAATGGCCTAAAAGTTAAGCATCAAATGCTCTGGGTGACTATATGTATCCTAGATCAAGAGGGAACAAAAAGGAAAACTAGAAAGAATAGAAGCATGATCTTTTTAAGTTACAGATTGTTGAAGCTCTAGTGTACCAATACTATTTTCAATTGAAAGTAAATTTTTGGTGAATATTGAATATGAAAATTTGACTGATTTTGCTTCACGAAATGCACAAAGACATCGTTTTAGGTGATGCAAAATTTTATTTTGTGATTTGAGGATTTGGTTTTTATGTCTCTTTTGTATTTTTATTTTAATTAATAATAATTGGCGTAGAGGTACGCCGTCTAGCTTGACTAGATTCCAAATCCTTTACAAAAATTGTGTCATTCACCATTTCATTTGCTTAGAAAGTAGGCACACGGGCATCTTTAAGCATGTTTGCACAGGGCATCAAAAATTCTAGTAACGGCCCCATCGATGACAAAAGTTAAAAAACAATCAACATGGCCCTTTTTTGCTCTTTAAATTATGGTAGCTAATTAGCGAACAACCATAAAGATCAGGCAAGACAAATCAGGACTAAACAAGCACCACAAGGAAAAGGTAAGAAAGAGGATACTGGTCACAAACATCCGAGTCTCACACCTAACAGCACAGGCACCACATGTTGATGGGAAAGTCATCACCTGCTCAGAGCATAAGGCACAAATGATAATATTCTTTACTTATATGAATGTCAAACTTATCACACAGAGAAGAGTATAGTACCTCTTCTGGTGCAGTATAGCGAAACAGAGCTTCTGCAAATTCTGCATTGTTACCCTGAGCAATGGCTCGCCGGCCAGCAACCGCTCCAACTGATCCATGGGGTTGAGATGCTTGATTGTTTGATGATGTATCATTCTCATGTTCTCTCGTTTGTGATTGGTCAACAAGATATCCCAACGACGCTTGTTGCTCGGGCGTTCTCTCATAGAAATCAATAGTTAATGAAGGGTCCGGGGATGGAGCATACCTATTCACAAACCATGTGGTCAATATCTTACGATATGCAATACATATGGAACAACCGATAAGTACAAAGACAGAGTCATACAGTTGACAAGATTAATTCCATATTGCATATACTATCTGCTTTCAAATGCCTGAATTAATCCAGATTACATCCAAAGAGACTTGCAGGAAATGCAACCTCAATGAAGTCAGTCTGACTGGAAATAGTTGGCAGAGTTCCATTAGGGCGAATGCAACAAACTGAAGCCTTAGAATGGCCGGAAGTTATCGAAGTTCAATCAGATTTGACAAGCCCACATAAGTTCTGTCGGTGTGAAGCTCATAGAAGTCACAACCTTGACTAATATAAAGATATTGTCAAAATTAAAGCTCTGTGCTCCGATTTGGGATAACAGAGAAAAATGGAAGGAAAATAATTATTTTATTTGTGTTTTCCGAAGGGTTGGAGAAGGAAGGAAAAAGGTAATGAAAGAAAATAAAATTTCATGTTCTCTAATAGGAGAGAAAGGAAAGAAAAGCCATCAGTTTTAAAAATATACCCTTGAAATATTCCTTAAAATGAAAGGTCGGGTAATCTTGTAATTTTAATAATCTTTTTTAGGGGTTTTACTTTCTTTCTTTTCCTCCCACATTTGGGAGGAAAGTTTTGGATGAAACTTATCATTATTTTCCTTTAGTTTCCTTTCCATTCTTTCCTATAAAAGTCTCGAGAGCATGAGTTATTTTTTACTTTCCTCCCCTTTCCCTTCCTTTAGTTCATAATAAGGGTTTCGAGAACACATCATAAGTGTAACATTTTATCAGCAACCGACTCCTGCTTCTCAAACATCTGACTTTTTGGGTTTCCGAACTTCTGCAGTATGTGATTGTGATACCATGTACTGATGCAAAAGGTCCAAATATCTATTTCATCTGACTTTTGGGTTTCCAAACTTCCAAATATGTGATTGTGATACCATCGCATTTGAAGTCGTCCGAGTGCAAAAGTGGACTGGAAAAGATTATAGGGACTTCAAGTCACGTACAAACACATATCTGATAAATTAGGCTTAAGGTCTAAACTTGAGATGCTGGAAATTTGAAGGTTGATCCACCCGACTTGAATTGAGAGAAAACATACTTGTAAGCACTTTAAGTATTTCATTTGTATTTTATAGTGCTCATAGTTTCGGTTTTCTCTTGTTTTTAACCCATGTTTGATTAGTTGTATACGGTTGGCCTCCTCTCCTCATGGGCATACACAATCACACGTACATTAAAACCACATGAATCTGTGTTGACAGTTGCACTGCTTAATGTTTTTTACAATTTTATGTAGATTGCATGTTTGTTAAACATTATATCAACTTATGTATTCAATCCTGACTTCTCCCACATGCAGTTGTTGATTTATGGCACGTTTGTTCAGATCTAGAACCATGACCATTGGTTTGATTAAATCAATCATAATGTGGTAACTAAGAAGGTAGAAATATCCCAACTAAAATTATGCTTTTACATTAGAGCGTGGGTAAAAGGTCTAAGGCATATAGCAAGGCGATTATTTGAATTTCAGACACGAAATACCAACACAAAAGATGATTGGCTAAGCAAAATTAGGCACACAATCCCACCACACCCAGATACAAGAAAATTATGCAGTGGATCATGATTAGACAAGATTAGGCAAAAGATGGTCAATAGTACAAATCCGTATGCCTAGCTTATTGCAACTCAGCATGAAACGCTCAGAAAATAAAAGATAAAAGCAATCCAGGATCTTACAAACAAAGGGTAAAACTTACGGGTTCTCTATAAAGCTGTTGCCAGCAGGATCATCCAGTATGAAGGTAAAAGATGAACTTCCTGTTGCACATGCTTTTAGTTTAAGTATAAACTCATCTATAGCCTCACCAATCTGAGGATCAACTTTCTGAAAAGGTCCAAAATCACTGAAATTAGACCAGGGAACAGTTAACAATGAAATCTTGTGAAATAGAAGACAACCATATGCAATCAACTGGAAAACCTTTCTTTCTTCTTGAAGTGCTTGTAATTCATCCACAGCTCGGACTAAAATCCCTTCCACCTGAAACATATATAATAATTGAAAAAGTGAAACATATATGAGAACCGAGTGTCTGCTGCAGCGCTGCCTAAGTTCTTATTAACATAATACCTCACAAGTAGTCAAATAGTTAACAAACTTACATTACATCCAACTTTCAAAAAATAAGTATAGAGGCTGAGGTTGATCCAAAGCAAAAAAAGATTTGTTTCTCAAAAAGAAAGCTACTAGATGGCAAACTTTTCAATGACTTAATAAGGAAGCTAAGAAGCCATCAAAAAGTATGTTAAACAACAAAGAATATTTGTCAATATCACATAGTTGCACTTTAATTTTGAGCAGAGAGTTGTGCATGAGTTATTAAGGTTGGAATGCAAACAATGGGACAAGTTAAACCTCTACTCTACCTCTACCTCTACCTCTACCTCTACAATACATGTACGCGGTGAAGTTTCTTCCATGAGAAATTTTTATTAACCATTCATCATTATATGCCATGCATATCTCTTTTATGGATAGACTTTAAGCATGGGCAAACTACAATATAGATTCTTGTGTTTTATGAGTAATGATTCACTAGCAGGCTTTCAATACTGATACACTAGTATATTTTACTAGTGCTATGTTTTCAGCTAAAGCAATTGTATACATGCTCTATCTGATTTGTATGATCCATTTTTCTAACTTCAGGCAACTTACATCTCACATATGAAAGAGTAAGAATCCAAAACATGCATAATCTCATGCTATTAAAAACCATAAGCTACATTCAAAAGTGAACACAAAATTTTGATATAGAAGGAAATCAAATGAGAAAGGAATTACTGTTGATAGAGATCCACGTTGCGACTCTGGAGGAATCTCAAAATCCAGTTGTGGAATCTACATATACAGTATAGAAAAGTCAATGAAAGTTGACATGCTTATAAAGAGAAAAATTGCAATACCAGCCTTCACCCTTGACTCTACTATGTTATTAAGATGTAGCATGATAGATATATCTTCGACTTACATATGAAAGCAAATTAACTTACCTTGGAACAAAAATTTCTTTAAATGAGGAAACCATGAAAAAAAATTGAATTGATCATTCATTGTTGTATCATATATGAATATGCATGCACAGTTCGCTGGTCAATTTTCTTCACAAAAGACAAGAAGTACCAGGCTAACAGCCAAAACGTATCAATGTACATTCTAGAAAGTAGTTGAGTATTTTCTAGCACCCCATCACCTCCATAAGAACTAAGCACATGCTTAAGTAAAACAATAGGTCGTTCATTTTAATATATGAGACGATTTTTTTTTATATTAAACATTAGAACTAAAACTTTCATATCCGAGGATAAGAAAATTTGCCTCAAAGTTGACGGAAATCGATTGATCAACACAAACTTAGAATGGTTTATTGAGTTTTGCTTAAACAATTAGTGGAATAGGTCAACAACTAGTTACTAATCAAAGCCATTGATGATGCTTAACTTCTAGGTGACATATTATGCAGCCTTAAGCCCTTAATTAGTCGAAGCAGTGAGGTAAAGCTTAACACCCAGGCAACCGCTTAAGCGGTTTTTAGCATGGATTTTAAGGACACTAATTGTACCCAATTTATTTGTACACAAGACAAGAGCCATCTAACATCGTGCAAGCACCCTATGGTAAGCTACATACAATCACCATGCTTAGCTCATCACAAACCCTAAATGGGCAAAGTATAGAAAGATCCTCTAGAAGTGAACATCATAAGAAACCAGACCAAAAACTAATCCTCTATTCGACATTCATGATTCTCCAAGGGGATATTGTCATATTTATCTTTATCTTGCTTGAGATAATGTATGTAGCATCATAAAAAGGGAACATAGCAGCAGGCGACATACATGAAGCACATGCATAAACCTTGATATCTAGCAACAAGAGTACTGATGGAACAATGACGAGTGTCACGTTTCATCTCTGAATTTCCATTAAAAAATTTGAAATTCTCATCGTCGAGTTATAAATACTAGAAAGGTGGAGTTTAAGTCGTAGCCACCTGGGGAGTATAAAGTTACATACCTTAATTGTGGCAGTTTCAGACTTCACTACTTGTCGATCAAGCATCTGCACCGAAAATCCGACTTACTCAAGCAAACCAAATGAAATACACAAAACATTTTGACAAACGGTCAAATGAAAAGTAAATGCATTCGGTACAGCATGGTTTTCTGTCTGTATCCTCCAATACTTGTTATACAGTTTATAGAAGAAGAATAAAGAGAGAACCACAGATGTGCTCCTTGTAAGTAATAGACAGTGCACGATGCTAAAGAGCCGACCCACACATGGGTAGGAATAACAAGATACTTCCAAATAGAACGTCGAAGCATGTATGCTTGACTGCATACATCCCAAAACAAAACGCCCACATTTGACTAGTTTAGCTAATCGGTTTCAGATTTGGCCACTTATCATTAAATTGAAATTTCAAAAGTTAGGGACGTCAATAAATCAATGTTGTTGTGGAAAACAAATCATTCAAATATTTTTCTGTTGGAGCCTCCCTCATTCCTTTTATTTTAATGGTTAACTTGTTTCTATTTTCCATCATCAACAGTAAGCATGCCATCTACATTGGACAAAAAAGATATTGCATTCTTGCCTGAAGTTCAATTAACTAGAGGCAAGCTAGATTCCTAGAGGGAGTCAGAGTAAGTAATCCTATGATACACATAACCAACATTAGGAACATCGTCTGAATGAAGCAGCGCACAAATCATATCGCAGCTAGTTATCAATCTCCTACATGCAATTTCAATAAAAAGGCCTGATTTTTAAAGCCCCTCTATTGTTTAGAAAAATAGCTGTGAAACAATATCTCTAAGCAAACAAATCCAAAATCATGATATACAAATGAAATATAGCATTTTTTATGTAAGTGCAACTTTTTGCACTTGGCTCAACCAAATATCACAAACCAGTTGTGGAACCCCTTTGAATCTCTCTATAAGAACCTTGAAGAAATGTGAAAGATTCTTACATATATAAAAGTTTGATGGTACTGCATCTCTAACACGACCCCTGAAACAGAGCTAGACAGTGCCCCCAGAAGGAAGGTGAAAGACTATGTTGAATCCCTAAGTGGTGCTAGACCACAAACCCTGATACTAGTCCCTGTAGTCCATCTTAAATAAATTTTCGTTTTACCGTGCAAAATGCAAATAAGAGAGTCTGAATGAGATTGAGCTAATCTATAACAACACCATCACATAACAAATGAGCATGTCTTTTTTTTCTGTAAGCATAGTTGGCTGACAACAACCTTTTGATCACCTGATGAGAATTCCAAGCGATAGCAAGAACCTCGAGGCTGTATCTCACCAGCAAATTGCACCTCATTGTTCCTTCATAAGAACCAAAAGATCACCATAAGATATTTAATAGAGCCTCATTGAACCAAACATTACCACAATATCCATTGATCAAAAATCACAAGCTACACCAAGAAAAATCGATATCCACACACCTTTCGCCACAATGAGGACACTCAAAGGCTGACAACAAGATCTGCAAACAAACATACCAAATAATCATTGACACTCCAATCTAAAATTTGTGAGTAAATAACTAAATTGAACATTTTAACTACAAGAAGTAGATAACCATTTACCTTCCTAAAATGCGGAATCAAAGTCAACAAAAATCTCGTTGTCCCCTGTCACCAAATCCGTATCAAGAATTAAAAATCCAACAACTTATAATTGTAACCATTTCCAACGATTGTGTTTGTGAGAAGTATGTGTGTGCTTTTAACATGCATATACTTACATTTTCACCACACCGCATGCAGAGGCTCTCAACCTGATACACAGGGGCGTCATCATCGTCATCGGTAGAATTTGAAACAGCTTCAACGACAGACCTCACGTCCATTACTGTTGGATCTTTTGATGTCTCCATTAACTCTCTAAGAATCTGCTATCGAGAATCAGAATGCCGATTGTTTAGAAGAATGAATTCACAGGAAAACGAATTTGTTTTTGGGGATTATGGAATTTGAAGATTGAAGAATGTCGAGTGTGCTCTAGAACACGCAGGAAGGTTGCAGAATGTTGATGATTGTCTTTTTTCCACTTTTGTAAGTCGGACCCAAAAGTTTTGAGTTTTGACATTTGTGGACACAAAAAATGATTTTTTAAAACAAAAAAAAGGTTGATACCGGTAACACCGATGATCGGTCCACAATCGTTTGTCAATTTCGTAATGTGGACGGCAGACCTGACTCATTCAGTGGTTTTGAACCCAGGACCATTCGATTTGGAGCAAACACTACCTTCACTTATTACCAACTGAGCTACATGTTATTGGCAAAATGATTATAAAAAGAAACTTGTATATATTCCCACTTTTGTTTGTTAACCATATAACAAGTATTAACTCTAAAGTTCATTAATCTTTGTTAATATCATTTTCTTTTGAATTATTGAACAACTTTATCAATTGGTTGAATTCCTTTTGAAAGATAGCTATTTAGAAACCTAAGATACGTAATTGTCTTGGGATTTCGATAAAATAGCATTTGAACCCATGATTTTAGTAAGGTTTCTGCGATGGGTTCTTGAAATCATACAATCAAGGCTTTAGCAAGCCGAGTTTTTGAGCTTATTGCTTTGAATTGGTATTTTCCTCATTCAGTAAAGCTAATTGCACCTAGGAGTTTAAGAGCTTGTCAAAGTTTGTTGATAATCATTTCGGCTTGTTTTACCATCTTGCACTGTTAGGAATCGATGATAGTGTTTTGCATTATTAATTGAAGTGGAGTGTTGTTGGGCTTTCTTTACCTCTTGATTGTTTATTGTTTTTAGTCACATGTTTAATCTAGTTAATCAAATCAAAATCCCCCTATTTTAACTAAAAGTGTAGAAGTCGAATAATTGTCACAACCAATCTATATGGATTTGACCCGACTAACCGATATTACAATATTGGTTGTAAATAGCCAATAGTTGGAATTTATAATTTGAGGGACTCAACATCTGTCACATATATATAAAGAAGGAAGGTGATGCAATGAAATATGACTTTGAGTCACACTCAAAGATGTGTCTTTCTCTACACCAAATCGATGTTGAATTGACATAGAAAATATATGTTCTTGAGAAGGAGTTTGCAAAGAATAGAAAAGAGTTTGACATTTTGTCAAAGAAATATCTTTTTTAAGGAGAGATGAAAGAGGAGAAATATGTTGCAAAAGAGAAACTCTTAAAGCTTGTAAAAGCTTTACAAGATGATTTGAGCACAAATGAATCAGCAAGTTTCTAATTTTGAAAATATAGTATTGTTGAAAGAAACAACTTTGAAAGGAAAAGAAAAGAGTTTGAAATAAAGATATATGAGTTAAAGAAAAAGCTTGATAAATAAAGAACAACTTCAATAAAAGAATTATTTTTTAAGAAACGAGTGTAGAGCTGAATAAGGAATCACCTAAAAAGAAGAAAGTTGTTGAGAAAGATTTTGAGGAAAAAATAAAGATGTTTGAATTAGAGATTAAGGAGCTAAAAAGAAAATTATTTGGACTATCAGCTGATATTATGAAGGAACATGGGTTAAAATCTGAATTACAAAAGAAGTTAAATGTGATTGGTGCATAAGTGCTAACTTTAAGGCTTAGTGCTTTTGCGGGAATGGATTTCAATGAGGGATTTGGATTTGGATTTCATATGTTTGATAGATCTCGTTCGTTTTGTAAGATTTGGAATGAGATTTGAATTACAATCCTTTGATAAACTATTCCCCAAACAAAACAGTTTCGTTTTCAATTCAGTTAAGCTTAATCAATTATTATTTTAATTAATAAATTTTTCATTTAAAATTACATTATTTAATTAAAAATATTATGTTGACTTTTTTCTTTTTCATATTTTCATTTTGTAAAAGTTATGTATCAAAATATTTTTTTTAATCATACAAATCAAGTTATCTATTTTTCGATTCCTAAAAGTACTCGATTTGTATGATTAAAAAAATATTTTATAGGGAAAGGAAGATAATTTTAACATATAACTTCATTTTGAATAGTTGCTTTCTTGTTCCTATTTTTCATTATTTTATAATTAAAACTTATATAAAAATAGCAGTAAATAATGCTATTCAAGTGGTCCCATGAGATAGGGAAGGGAAAATAGGAAGGTGGTGACTAAGAGATCAGTTGGGTGTTAATAAGAGAATCTTGACTCTTGTCAACCATATTTTTTTTAAGGTTTGTCTGGATTGTAGAATCCTGTCCTTTATCCTAGGATTTCAAAATCCACCACATACGGGATTTCAAAACCATCGTGGGATTTCAAAACCCATCAATTCCAAATCTCATGGTTTACCGAATATAGGAATGGAATGGATTTGAAATCCAAATCCTTCCAAGTCCATTCCATTGTGGCAAAACGAATGCACCCTATAGTCTATTCATCAAGGTCTTCACATGCAAATAGTTATTCAAAGAAAAATCAAATGCGCCTTTGAAATCAGTTCTACAACTATTCAGAGGATAATTCAGGTAATTATCATTTCAAGAAAAGTAAATTTGTTTGGAAGGTAAAAGGATCTACTGAGAAGGTAAATAACACAAAGTCGTTTGTTCCATAATCATATGTCAAAATGAAAAATACTTTTTCATGTTAAATCTTTTGGTAAAATTGATAATATTTATTGAGTAAATCATTTGATCACGTTATCCCAAACGAAAATTTGTTTTTCTTGTTGTGGAACAAATAAATTTGTGATGAAATAGTTTGTTGATTGTTGGCATGGTTCTTATAATATTTCATGATATTAACCAACTATTGTTAACCAAAGAGGACCTAAGTTATGTTGGGTACCAAAATCCGTTTGATATTATTATGCAAGTATGTGCTTAAATGTAAGATTTCAAGGGGAGTGACTGCAAATGTTCTAGACTTCTAAACAATTCAGTTTAGAACTCGTACTTAAATGTATTTTGATTTCTAAACACTCGGTTTAGAACTCGTACTTCAATATATTTTGATTTCTAAACACTCAATTTAGAATTTGTGTTTAAAATAAATTTCAAAGAACCATGGTAGTTTATCACAAGAAACTAACTTGTGTTTGATTTTCTCTAATTCTGAATCATTCCCATAATTGCCACATGTTATATTTTCTTGAAAAAATTATTTCCACGTTTCAAATATTCGTTGAATTTTTCAGTGGAAATACACTCATTTGAAGTTCTACTTTGATTTAAAATATGTCATTTCATTTCAATGATTCAATTCGTATTCAGACTATTTATTGTAACTTGTTCTTCACAATTAAACTTTCTAATCATTGATTCATTTGTAGTAAACATTATGCATACCGAGTCNCATTTCATTAAATAAATGTAAAACCATTTTTCCATAAATTCAAATAATCAAGTGGTTTTTCAAGACAACCAAAATCCTACAATAAAACCAAAGTTTCTAAAAGAGTTGCTTCAACCAAAAACTGAGTAAAAACATAATCTT
>LUCG01014681.1:0-16854 GCA_001633085.1 Carthamus tinctorius | reverse complement strand
ACAATCAACCAAGCCTTGACACGATCGATTGAACTACAAACTCTTGATTCTTGAAATTGGATTCCGCCTTATGTTTCTCTTCTCCCAAAATCGTCCAACACAAATGAAAAGGGAAAAGATGAGACTTTCAACTCCCTTTATGTAACTCACACCCACAAGACCCTTAAGTTTCTAAAGTTACACCTCGACCCCTTGAGACCTGAAATTGACACAAAAGCCACAAACTTGACTTAGACTCACGAACTCAGTTAAATATATAACTTTTAAGAAATGGGGTGTTACAGCAGTACTAACCAGCAGTAGTAACACACGAACAGTACTTTTATTACCACTGTTGGTCTTCTACAAGCAGCACTTTCTTCAATTTCTTCAAGCAGTAGTAACAAATACTACTGTTAGTCTTCCATCAATAGCAGCAGTAGTATCTCATAGTCTCTTGTTGCAAGCAGTATTTACTCTGAGAACTTTGAATCTTTCATTGAACAAATAACCTTTTACAATACTTTGAAAGATCAAAATACATCAAACAAATCCTAACAATCTCCCCCTAAACTTAATCTCCATTATCAAGGGATTAAGTTTCCTTGTATCATGATCTTTTCAACTAACTTCTCACCCATTGTAGATCCTATCTTGCATCTCAGCCCTGCATCCACCATCTTCTGAATTTTATCGACAGCATAGGCATATGTCTTCTCAACCAGATAACATTCTGAATTAACACCATTTACTGTCAACACATACACTCCACTGGATTCAAATAGTATCCATTCACTTACTGATTCTACCTCCTGTGCTATCAAGTGAGTGACCCTTCTTGGCTTAAATAGCATGCATAGATACTCCAGAGTCTTCAAAATCTTCTTAGTTACATCTCCTTATACCTCCTATACCTCAAAGAAAGCTCCAAAAACATGTATTCCATAGCTAAACATTGCTTCCATATCTTCTCTTGAACAATCTTTAACCAAATCAGAAAAAGTTTTAAAGAAACTTTTATCACCTGGCTTGGAAGATAATTCCACTACACTCCATTCTACAATTGTCTTGACAGAATCATCCTCTTCAACCTCTTTATTATCTGCTTTCTTCAAAGACTTCTCAAATCTTTTCTTCTTTTCCCTCATCTTCTGTAAAAATTCCTTCTTCAAATCAGTTAAGTTCTTCTTCCTTCCTTTTCTTTTCAAAATATCATTCAGCTGTAAGTGTCCCAAATCATATTCTTTGTCCAGAAAATAGTACTCCCTGTGTCCATTCTCAAGTGTAAGCATGAATACTTGACACTTAGAATAAACCATCGATCTCACAACACCTGGCTTCTCAATTCTCTTCAGTTTTGACTCAAACAAAATTTGCAACAACTCCATAATCATCCTTGTATCATCTATTTCTCCTTTTTCCTGCTTATCTTCATATTTCTCCATTCCAACATCATAAAATTCTTGCAAATCTATTCTTGAACACTATGCCATGAACATATGAAAGTTGGGAAACAATTCATACTTCTTATCAGCTCTTTTAACCCTTAGGAATGATCTATGATTGTTCTGATAGATATCTCAATGCACAACCCTTGGAATTCTTGAAATGACTGGTACTGCAGCAACTGGTGTTTTATCCTTTGATCCTACAACTGATGTCTCTATGTTTTGCTCATCAATCTTTATTCTCTTTACACTTTTTTGAGCTATTGACTTCTTTCTCTTCATTGACCAAATAGTCTTTGCCAACTTTGATACCTCCTTAACCACTGGCTTCTCTTCATCCTCTTCCACTTGATCTTCAGGTTCAGGGAATGGTCTCTGAATTATCACATCATGTCTTGCTTTCATCTCTCTCTCAGCCTTTTCTCTAGCTTCCCAATCTCCTTGAAGTCTTTCTTGTTCCCTATTATACATGGCCTCAATCTTCTGAAAAGACCACTTTTCATACATTGCTGCTCCAACATTCACTTTCAAGAAACTGATCATCCTTTGTCTTTGTTGCTTTGCTTGAACAGTTCTGTTGGGTTGTCTTGCCATCTTTGTCACCTTGTTTGCTTGAAATCTCTTTGACTTAGTAACATCAGCATTAATCTTTTCTTCAACCTGATTGGCATAAATGTAATCTTTTGCACTTTGATAGTCTTTCTTGTGCTTTTTAGTCTCTCTCTCTCTCTCCCTTTCTTCCTTTTCCAGTAGCTCCTGAATAGCTTTTAGTGACAACTGCTCAGCCACATCATCTGGTATTCTCTTGGGTTCTTCTTCTTTGGTTCTTCTATCAGAATATCCTTGCCTTTGTCTTTGCTATCAAGGATCTTCTTCTTCCTTTTCTCCACTGCAGCCTCTTCATTAATTACTAACCCCTTGGCCTTAGGAATGACCTTAGGAGTAGCTTGTGGCAAATTAATCAATGCCTCTAATGCCACTTGCTCTTTTTCCATTACTACTGCTGGTTCAGTGGATACTGCTGCTTGTATCCCTGATACTGCTGCTGAACCAGATACTGCTGCCTCCTTTTTTTATCACCAGATACTGCTGCCTTGTCATTTGATATTGCTGCTTTCACAAATTCAGCATCAATTGGCTCCCCCTTAATGGGTTCATCCTCCACTTGAGGGCTATAAGGCTGAATAGGTGTAGCACCAGAGGAGGAAGGAACTCCTTTGGGCTTTCTAATGTATTGTTTGAGTGAAGGGGTGAGGTTTTGATCAATGGGAGTATGAGGGATTGTAGTAGTGGAAGGTGTGGGTAGGGTGTTAGTGGGTGTGCTTGAATGTGTGGGCTGCAAGCCTGACCTCTCACCTTTGTGTGTGGTCATTCCCATCATTGTAGAGAACAATGGGGTGATGGTACCAGAAAAGTCCTTTGCAGGCCTTTTCATGTTAGAGTACACTTTCCCAGTGGGAAGTGGTCTAACATATACCTCCTTAAAGGTAGGTATATCCGTCAATTCCTTTGTTATAACTTCTTGTACAAATCTTGGATACATATAGAAAGATTTGGAAGATGATTTGGTATCCAAGTTTGAGACAAGACCATCAAAAATCATTTTTGAAAAATTAAAGGCCTGGTTAGTGGCTAAGCCGACCAAAGCATAAGCAATGGTGCTACCAAACTCACTCCAGCCTATTGCCTTTTTAGAAAAACAATGAACTAGGATGTGAACAAAAAATCTTCACTGTGGTAAAAATTTGTTTTTGTAAAAACTAAAAACAGTGGTAGATCTTTCATATCCCATTTTAAGAAGAGTGGAGTACAGTTCCTCATTGGACAGAGTGGTAATACCTTGGGCATCCTGAAGTTGAAGATGAGTGTGAATCCTGTCTTCAGTGATGATGAGGTCTCTATCACAGACTCTGGTATGAATCCGTTGGCCATCAATGGTTGACTCAACTCTTGCATTCGCCCAAAATTGCTTCTGATGCTCAACATAGATAGTAGGATTGACTAGAACAGCATGAGCAATATGAGAGTTGGACAGAAAATCAATAATATCTAGAAAATCCTCAGCCTGTTCCACCTTCTCTAGAAATCCAACCTTGTTATGATCTTTATGAGACACTAAGGATGCCATTAGTATGAACAATCATGAAAACCCACTAGAAATCGCACAAAATCACCAAGAAGAAGAGAAAGGGGTTTAGGGTTTGTGAATTCAAAATATCCGTTGGGGGTTTGGCGGTGAAAAGGGCTATTTATAAGGCGCGGGATACGATTAAAAGCAGTAGTAACAGATAACGGGCAGTAGTAATAAGCAGTAGCAATGGGCGACAGTTATAAGTAGTAGTATCAATACCGAGCAGTAGTAACTATGTCTAGCGGTAGTAACTATGCCTAGCGGTAGTAACTATGCCTAGCAGCAGTAATTACTTCTAGCAGTATTAACTACAAACCTGTAGTAGTAATGACTACGAACCATCACTTCATACCTGAAACACTTACAACAAACTAGTTAACTGCACCATGCTCCGAAAACAAAAAGATAAACACTAAGAGAAAAAGAATACAGAAAAAGGTACAAAAAGAACAAAAAGAAGTTTATTCTGAGTTTATCATTCCCACACTGGTTATTAGAAATGTAAATCTACCCACATCAAACGCTTTTGTGAATAAATCTGCATATTGATTGTCAATATGAACTTTTAAAACTTGAATTAACTTCTTTTCATTACAATCTCTAATAAAGTGATACCTGATTTCTATATGCTTTGTTTTTGAATGCTTGACAGGATTGTTAACAATACTAATAGCACTGTTGTCAATGAATATGGGAGTGTGGAGAAAAGACAAACCATAGTCCAACATTTCGTTTTGAATCCACAGCACTTGAGAGCAGCAACTTGCAGCAACTACATATTCTGCTTCTGCTGTTGATGTGGACACTGTTGTTTGTTTCTTACACTGCCATGACACCAATCCTGCACCCAAAAACAGACATCCTCCTGATGTTGAATTTCTATCCATATTAGCACCTCCATAATCACTATCAGTGTAGGCCAAAGGCCCAATCTAGGATGATTCTTTGAGTATCTGAATATCCTTTTGACTGCATGAAGATGTGATTCTTTAGGCCTCACTTGAAATCTTGCACATACACATACTGCAAACATAATATCTGGTCTTGATGCAGTTAAATACATAAGTGACCCAATCATGGATCTATAATGATGAACATTCACATCCTCCCCATCAATATCTGCAGTAAGCTGTTTGGGTGTTCCCATTGGAGTGTTGGCTGGTTTTGCATCTGAAAATCCAAACTTATTAAGCATATCCTTCACATACTTGGATTGATTAATGAATATCCCATCATTCTTCTGTTTGACTTGCAATCCAAGAAAGAAGGTTAGCTCTCCCATTGAGCTCATTTTGAACTTCTTGTGCATCAAAGCTTCAAATTTCTTGCACATATCATCTTTGGTAGAACCAAAATAATATCATCAAGATAGATTTTCACAAGAAGAACCTCATGGTCTTGTCTCTTTCTGAACAAGATTTTGGCAATAATCCCTCTTTCAAATCCATTCTCCAAAAGATAGGTAGACAAGGTGTCATACCATGCTCTTGGTGCCCGATGAAGTCCATAGAGTGTTTTCTTCAACTTGTATACTTTGTCAGGATAATCAGGATCCTCAAATCCTGGTGGTTGACAAACATATACTTCTTCTTCAATTGTACCACAAAGAAAGGCACTTTTCACATCCATCTGATATACTTTGAACCTCTTGTAGGAAGCAAAGGCTAAAAACAATCTTATAGCCTCTATTCTTGCTACAGGGGCAAACACTTCCTCATAATCAATCCCTTCTTCATGTGTGTATCCTTGAGCCACCAGTCTTGCCTTATTCTTGATGACCACCCCTCTTTCATCCTTCTTGTTTTTGAAAATCCATTTGGTGCCAATTGCCCTATGACCGTTAGGCAAGTCCACCAAATCCCGTACATCTTGTAGCACAAACTGCAGCAGTTCCTCTTGCATTGCTTCTATCCAACTTCGATCCCTCATGGCATCATGAGCCTTCTTTGGCTCAAATTGGGATAGAAAACTTGATAATAAACCTGTTTGGGTCTCAATCAACCCTGCAGCCTTGTTTTGCTTTCTTGTGATCATAGGAGAGGTAATATCACCTATCACCAAGTGAGGTGGATGATTCTTTTGAGTTCTTGTCTGGTGAAGTGGTTCTTCTGAAAGATTCACTCCAAGATTTAAATCATTTTCCTCGTGTTGCTCATGTTGCTGCTCCCCCCACATTGACCACACTCACTTTGCTCACTTTGAGATGAGTAGCCAACAAGAACTTTATCATCAAACTTGCTATCAAATTTTCCTAAATGAGATTTGGTATTGAGAATTGTGCAAGGACATCCTAATGGTTTTAGGAATCCTATAAAAGGTTTCTTCTTTTTGAAAAGCACATAAGGTGTCTTGCCTTTTGATTTTACTACTAAAACCCTGTTTTGCAGATAACAAGCAGTATTAACTGCTTCTGCCCAAAAAGTAATAAGTAACTTTGAATCAGCTAACAGGGATCTAGCAGCTTCATTGAGTGTCCTATTTCTCCTCTCAGCAACACCATTTTGTTGAGGAGTTCTAGGAGCACTATATTGTCTCTCAATGCCTTTCTCTTCACAAAAGCTATTTAGATCAAGATTTTTAAACTCTGTGTCTCTCAATGCCTTTTTCTTCACAAAAGCTATTTAGATCAAGATTTTTAAACTATGTTCCATTGTCTGACCTTATGACTTTCACTCTTGAATTTGCTTGGTTCTTAATCTTAGTAACAAAGGTTTTTATCATTCTAATTGTCTCATCCTTTGTTCTTAGAAAGAAGACCCAGGTAAATCTAGAGTAATCATCAACTATGACAAGACAATATGATTTCTTGCCAATACTCATTACATTAGTTCGGCCAAAGAGATCCATATGCAGTAACTGAAGAGGTGATGAAATTGAGTTTATTTCTTTGGACTTATGAGAAGTTTTGTGTTGTTTACCTTTGAGACAAGCAACACAATGATCATCACATAAAAACTTTTTTTTGTGGCAAACCTCTTACAAGGTTATTTTTAACAAGCTTATTCATGTTTTTAAAATTCATGTGACACATCCTTCTGTGCCAAAGAGATGATTCACTAGAAGATGCTTTTGAAAATAAACAGTTTAGTGATGAATTAAGAGGAACATCTTCTACGTCCAAACAGTAAACATTGTCCTTCCTTGGAGTTCTTAGTAGTATCATACTTTCATCAACTACCTTAAATACAGGAGCAAGGATAACGCATTTAGAATCATTAAATAATATGTTATGCTTTTTGTCACAAACCTGTGATACACTTGACAGGTTGTATCTCAATTGCTCAACATAGTAAACATCTTCAAAGGTCATTTTTCCTTTAGAAACCATACCTTTGCCACTGACCTTACCTCCAGTTTGATTATCCCCAAAAGCAACAAGTCCTCCATCAAAAGTTTTAAAGTTCTGAAGGCATGACTTGTTACCTGTCATGTGCCTAGAGCAACCACTATGTACATGCCAAATGCTTCTCCTAAGCTGTTGGTTGCCCTGCACATTAGATAACGCAATTAGTGTCTTAGGGGAACCTAAGCCAAGATGGTCTTGGGTTGCCCATTATCATCAATGTACTTAATCTCAGTGAGCTTTGTCTTGATGAGATGATCAGAGTTTTGAACAGCATGGCTAGAATATCTTGTCACAATTATGGGTTTACTTGCTCTAGTGTTGGTAACATTACTTTTGGAAACAGTAGTAGTAATACCACTAGCAGTAGTATTATTTGTGCTGGCAGTAGTATTATCACAACTAGCAGTAGTATCATTAGCGGTAGTAACGGCTGTTACTGCTACCTTTGGAACCCAAATTTTAACAATCTTGTTTGCTTTCTCTTTATTTTCAACAACTTTCTTAGAGTTAGCAAACTTGTTGCCCATTGTCATCAACTTTTTATTTTGATTCCTGAAAAATTTAGGTCTCACATTCTGAGCCATGTTGTTCATTCTGCTATCAAAAGAGTGAAAAGATCTATTTCTAAAGTTTACTCTTTAAATAGCAGGATTGAAATAACATTCTTTTGCAAGATGATTCAACTTGCAGCATATAAAACAAGGTTTTAGTCTATTGATTCCCTTTAGATCAACTCCTTGTTTTGGTGCCCACTGTTGGTTCCAATTCCTCTGATTACCCCTTAATTGTATCTTTATTGACAAAGGGCTTTTTCTGTTTAGAAGTACCAGGATCAACAACAGTAGTTTGTGTGTAGTGAACTTTCTCTTTTCCTTTCTTGACAGTTTCTACCTTTCTACTCTACACAAAAGGTCTACCACCCCTCTCATTGGTAAGAATGTGATTTTCTAAGGGAATCTCCATTTTCTTCTAACTACAAACAGACTCACTTTCTTCTGTTTCCTCTTCTACCTCAACTATGTCTTTGGGATCTACTTCTGTGACACCTTGTTTTAAGTCCTTTTTGTCCAATCTATCTAAGAGGTCAGTGGTGGGTGGAATATAGTTGTTGTTGTATGGTGGTGGAGTGTTGTTGTACCCTATTCCTCTTCTAAGATCATCATGACTTGGGACTTAAGAATAGTTTCTAAAGCTTTTGAAGCTTTTGAAAACTTTTCAATATCACACATAGCCTGTTCTAGTTCTCCCTTAACCTTTTCTAGTTCGGATCTAGATTTGGTCAACTTAATCTCAAATTGGTCTTCCCACTTCCAATAATTATGATCATAAGAAAGTTGAAGTTCATTGGCATGAAAAGCTTTGATTTGCTCTTCAAAGTTTTCTATGACCACCATGTACTCTCTCCTACTTTGCTCTAACCTCTTGATACTATCACACATGTCCTGATTATGATCCCTATACTTCTTAATAGTCTCAAGACAAGATTTAAAAGAAAGATTAGAGGATACCTCTATGGGAATTTCTGAGCTTGATGGTTCTGATACTTCTGCCATAAGTGCTTGGTTCTGAACAGCATCTTCAGCCTGATCACTCCAATCAAATCCCAAACCTTCTTGAGATACCAAGGCTTGTGAATTTCCTCCATTGGCACTTCTGTTGTTTTGAAACTTTGAAGGTTGAGAGTTGTTGTTGTACTGCTTCTTTCCAGATCCACCTCTGCACTCTCTTACAAGGTGCCCCAATTCATGACACTTGTAGCATTCAACCTTTGACTTATCAAAACCTGCTCCATCATTTCTCCTCATAGCAAAATTGTTCCTACCAGTCCTCTTGATGAACCTTTTAATACTCATAGTTAACATAGCCATCTGCCATTTAATGTCCATCTCTTCCAGATCATCAACATTGATCTGTTCCAGGTCATCATTGATCAAAGAGGATTTAGCATGGTTTGCAAGAAAAGCCTCAAGAACAACATCCTCAGATCCTTCTTGCTTAGAAGAATAAGCAGTATTAACATTATCACCAGCAATAGTATTAGTGAAAGCATTACTATCATTGGACAATAGTGCTGTATTATGGGAATATCCTGTTGATCTTCTTTTGGCTTCCACCTCTGCTTCAAAGACCCTAAGATCATTGTAAAGATCATCAAGTTCCTTGTCTTCCAAGTCATCATTCTATCTGAAAGAAACAGCGTAGATAGTCCATTCCTCTCTAGGAGACCTGAGGAATTTCCTATTTACATCATCTATCTCCATCTTCACTCCACATGTAGCCAATTCACCAATCAAATTATTAAATCTTTCAAAAGTTTGAGTCATAGACTCATTCTTTGATGACATGAAATTCTCATACCGCTGTTTAGAATAGATTTTTGATTTCTTTTTGTGCTCTTAGTCCTTGAGAATCTCTTTTCCAAGGCAGTCCAGAGAGCCTTGGCATCTGCACAGTTGCAGAATTGATGTTGATATTCATTAGGAATAGCCAAAAGTAGTGTACTTAAGGCCTTCATCTCTATCATCCTTGTTTTTCTTTCACTGTCATTCTTGGGAGGAGGTCTTCTTCCATCTTCACCAATTTTTCCTTCAGCAGAAGGACCATTCTTAATAACATCCCACATAGAGTAGTCTGTTAAGGGAACATACTGCCTGATCCTAATTTTCCACATGTCAAAATCGTTTGGTTTGAGCATGGGAACCTTAGAAACTAGAACTCTATCTTGTCCTCCCATTGCTATCAATATTTGAGTTTAAGGCTCTGATACCACTTGACAGGATCTTCAAACAGATTCAAGCGAGAATCTTAAAACAACTCAGATAAATTGTTAAAGAAGTTGAATTAAGTACAATGGAAATCAAATCACTTTGTTTATTAAGCTGAAAGTTGAATGATTACAATCACAAGCCCCAATATACTGAATGAATCCAATAGATGTGCACTACTTCTCTAATGCAAGGATCAAGAACAATCTTGAGGCTTTAATTTTCTCCCACTCAACAAACTCTCAAAAGCTAATAATCTGCGTACCTATTAAAGAGAACTAACAACTATATATACAAGTTACAAGATAACTATTAAAGGAAACAAAATATTCTGATAAATCTTCTTCAAAGTTATCTTCAATCTTCATCTTCACGAAATCTCCAAACAGTAGTAACAACAAAAGCAGCACTAACTGCACTGACAGTACTAACCAGCAGTAGTAATTTACTACTGGCAGTAGTAACCAAGAGCAATAGTAACACACGAACAGTACTTTTATTACTACTGTTGGTCTTCTACAAGCAGCACTTTCTTCAATTTCTTCAAGCAGTAGTAACTAATACTACTGTTAGTCTTCCATCAATAGCAGCAGTAGTATCTCATAGTCTCTTGTTGCAAGCAATATTAACTCTGAGAACTTTGAATCTTTCATTGAATAAATAACTTTTTACAATACTTTGAAAGATCAAAATACATCAAACAAATCCAAAAAGGCAACAAAAATTTAAACCATCCAATACAAATATTACCTACTTACACACTCTAACCTCACCAACACACCACACCACCTCTCTCCCTCTCTCCCTCTCTTTTGAACGTGAAACCCACCCCTACCCCTCATTTGCTGACTTTAAACCACCCTCACACTCCTCATTTCATTCACTTTTCATCTACTCTTCCTCTCTCTAATTTATCTCACTAGGAATCCTCTCTTTTTCTCTCTTTTCTCTCTAAGAGTTCTTCAAAGTTCTTGAAGATTCAAATAATCTTCAAGAACATTCAAAGGTAAAACATATGTATTTCATCTTCTATTACTCTTATTTCGTGATTTCAAAGTCTAGGAGATGCATACCAAGCATGTATACTGCTCAAAGTTGGTATGTGTTGATGAATAGCCAAAAATGTTGTGTAATCTTCTTTTATTTAGCATGAAGGTGTTATTAAACACTCATGCATGTTGTTGTTTACATTACTCTTGCAATAAGAATGGCTAAAGCTTTCATCTTTATACTAGTTGTTCTTGCATAAAACATGCATTCACATGTGAATAAAGCAATAGGTTGAGGTTATAAACCCACATTGCTTCTTCTTTCTACCCCAAATTTGATTTTCTCTTTTCATAACATGTATCAAGCTTAGATTATAACATGCATACGCCCAAATTATCATCTTAGGCTTGGGTAATACAAGATCCAAGAATGAGATGATAAAATGGCTAGATTTGAACCCTTGAAGACATGTGATGGTGTTGATAGTCGTGCATGTATAAAATGGGTAAATAAATGTGTAAAATAATACTCTTTAAACATCAGATTGGTTTATGGATAAAAAGGATCCAACACAATGTGAACAAAAATAGAGCATAACTTGAAAAAGACACAAACAAATAGCACTTTTCAACATAAAGTTGCTGACAGAATTTTACATCTGATTTTGGAACACCATATCTCCCTTGAAAATCATCCAAAAGTGATGATTCTTTTTTTTAAGATGAAGTTCAGTGATATAACTTTCCAACCCCACCGAATTTGCTCAAAAACTCCAAGATTTAGACCTTCAAACAGTGTTTACAAAAATTGTTGCGCAAACAGCTCGACAATCTATCGAGGCTGTGATTATGGGACTGTTTGAGACCCTTAAACAACTCCAAAAACTCTCAAACCTATGCCAAAATTTTCCTATCTCAGTGGGGTAGATTCCATAAAAATTTCAAAATCTAACTAGTTGTTTAAAGTACTCAAAAAGGAACCCAAGTCAGCCTCTCAAATCTGTCAAAATCAGCATGTGCACCTTTACTTTATTCACTTTATGCTTTATTTTACATATCCATCTTTGAATTATATTTTTTTGAAACACCTTTTATTTGGCTAAAACCAACTGATCTATTCCATAAAAAGGACATGCATGATCATCTAAGCTAACTCTAAGATTTCTCTTGCATTCTTGGAAACCGTCGTTTTAAACTTTCAAACCGAACTTCGCATGCATGTAATGCATGACTAAATATTTGAACTTCTAAGACTAATTTAAGGAACTCACTAGTAAATATATCTAAATTAATAGGATCGGAATCGGAGAGACCTTGCCATTTTGGGGAATTTGGATTGTGAATCGCAAGACTACGGTGAGTTTATCACGGCCCCTTTTTACGATTTTATGTTTTGGGGTGAAAAGCATGAATAACGATTTTTATACTACTACCGGATGATCGAAATATTTTTGTGAAATGATTTATTGCGGAACGATTTATTATGGAATGATTATTGTGAAACGATTGATTTTTGTGGCTATGGTATGCATGTTTAACTTGGATTAAATAGGTGAATTATCGCATAAAAGTTCTCGTATTTTTGTACACTACTAATTTAATTCACGATGTGAACCGGATAATCATTTTTAGCACTATAGCGTTGACACCCCCACCTCTCGTCGCCCGGCTTGCAACGGGAGCACTAATGGCGACCTGTGTATAATTATCTGGTTTGTTTGTTGTGTTGTGTCATGTTTGCGATAATGCATGACGTTGCGAGGCTGGATCGTCGCTAGGCTATTAGTAGTGGCTCATTATTCTATTGTTTAAGTCTTGCGTTACAAATACCATATGCCAAACACTTGTGATTGTGCATTTTGCGAAATCCGTGTGTATTGGGAAAGATGCGTCTTTTCGCTTTTGAACTATTTCCGGTATTTTATTCACCATTTGTATTGTGGTACTAAAAACCCGTGAACTCACCAACTATTACGATAGTTAACCTTTTAAACTCTCATACTTTTCAGGCGAACCGAAGTAAGAAGATTATGGTGCACGTGTGTCTCATCATTTTGCATGTCAAGATCAAGTTTTCTTTCCGTTGTGTTTTGAACTTTGTTGTATTTGTACTCAAAAAACTACTAGTGATGTATGAATTGTGTTAAAATTTGATTTTGATATGCTATGGTGAATTATTATCTTACGCTTTGTGTCATGCTACTTTGCGTTGTGACACCTCGTGTTTCCGCTTTAGCGGGGTGTGATAGAAAAAGCATGGGTGACTTGTCTGAAAAGATAAAGATGCCTGACTCTTCCGCCTAAGGGTCTGAAAAAGCATGGCTGATTTATCTGAAAAGATAAAGATGCCTGGGTCTTCTCCAGAAGGCTGAAAAAGCATAGCTGATTTGTCTAAAAAAGATAAAGATGTCTGACTCTTCTGCAACAGGCTTAAAAAGCAAGGCTGATTTGTCTGAAAAGATAAAGATGTCTGACTATTCTGCCTTGGGGTTTGAAAAAGCATGGATGATTTGTCTGAAAAGAAAATGATGTCTGGCTCTTCTGCAAAATATCCAAATTCACAAAATATCCCTCTGGTCGCTATCCGTGGAGCATAATAGCGGCTCCGCAAGTATATAAATAGGATGCATAAATGAACTTAAACTTCACAACTTACCATCTCTTCTTTCTCATCAACTTTATGTTTTAACTCCAAGTTCAAATGGCTGGAACTTCTCATCCATCCGCTTCTGCAAACCCCCCTCTGGGTTCGCAAGACATGCCTAAGAAGCTTCGAGACTCACTAGATGAAACTGAAGCTGAGATCAAGAAACTAAACGACGTCTTTAAGGCCAAGGAGGTGGAAAAATGTGTCGTCGAGACGTCCATCGCAAAAAAAAAAGCAATGATTATGTCCACCAACAAAGACATTAGGAAGGAAGAAGGCAAAATAAACCTTCTAAATGAAGAGTTTGCCGCCATTGAGGATGAACTACGCTATAAATACTATTTCATTGCGTAAATTAAGGCGATCTATCCGGATTATTCTTAGGGAACCATGATGTATTTCGTATAAGGTTTATGAGCGTTTATGCTTATGTTATGTTGTTCTTCGTTTACCCTTTTTATGTCTAAGTTGTTTATATATCAGCTCTATATGTATCGGTTCACCCCAAATCTATTATAGTACTGTGTTTGTTTTCCTTATTACTAAAATGCTACGAACTAAAACAAGTTATGTTTTATTAATGCGAGTAAACTAAAACAATCTCTTTTTCATGTTGTTTCTTCGATCATAATTCATGCTTCCTTTTAACAATTTCAACTGAATTGTTGCAACCAAAAAGTTAACGCATTTTCCTGATGTTTTCTTTTCTTAATTGAAAATTGTGATCCTTATATCTTATGCATTTTCCACAGAATATATCAAGGGTTATATATTCAACAAATTTATTTATTTATTTTTTTTGGGAAAAGGGGACGGAACCCCCGGAAAAAATTTATTCAAAACAAAGAAAGTTTACAAAATTAATGCAGGCATACCCACATATACAATAAGGACCTACCTAAAAAATGTTTAGGAAAGAAACAAAGTAAAAGCTTGCTAAACCAATAACAATTACAAGCATAAAGCCACCAGCCCAAAAATAACACACCAAAAGCCCTTTTGGAAATCAAACTTTGGTTAGGTCCAAGCATTGAAGAAGTCCAGCAAGCATAATAGCCCATGACATTATGCACAGCCCACGCAAGGAAGCACACTCTACAGGCCTTTTGTCCTCAATCCAAAAGTTGTAACTCCAATAATTGGCCCAACTAGTCACAGTAACTTTAATCCATCCAACCCAAATATTATCATCTCTATACTTGGCCCAAATCCAAACCTCTTTCCAATCAAATAGCCCAAATCTTCTATAATCGCATATAAACAACTCAATAACCAAAGAATCAATTTGCATCAAACAGCCAAACAACTTCACTCCAACAATTAGCTTAATGGAGAAGACATCCAGGGAAGCAATCACGTACCATAGCATGATCAAACAGCCAAAGCACCAATTATAGCTTATTCGTCCATACAAATCACTCCACCAACCAATTCGTATTCTGCACAATCGATTCCAATTAGGGCTCCAAATAAAGAAATCAATCTCCTTCTGATTAAGTAGTTCCTGGAATCGATTAACACAACCCAACATCAAACTGAAGAAATATTTATACTGGCTCCATACCAATACCATCCTTTTCAAATATCATCCACATTCTTCAACCAATTGACAACTGTTGTGAATGGAAAAATACTCATATCTAGACAGACCATGGTCAAATTTTTTGAGCTAGCACCATTTCAACAAATTGACTTGTTCTAGTTTTGGCCTCAGGAGAGCTTAAGTAGTTGTCACTTCAGGTTTCTTAACCCTTGAATTGAATATCTATGTAATGAATTTACTTGTATTATTTGGCATATTTAGTTATTTTGACCCAAATATTGCTCACTCAACATTAAGCTTTAACATGAGAAGTTTGTTATTACATATTAGACTGTACATCACTTTTAAGCAGCTAATGAAACTCAACATTTTGGTAAAGACTATTAATGTTGATAGTTCCTATTGGCTCTAGCTGAATGCTTCCTCTAGCTGAAGCTGGTATCAATGGACACTATGTTCTCGTATGTCCATATTCTTCACACCTAGGAAACTTCTTCTATGAACGACTTTTATCACGAGATGCACGACGATGGTGGCCTTTCAGTCTTCCAATCGGTTTCTTTATTAATAGCGATGGAAGGACGGTAGGTATAGGGACTTCTGGAGACTGCCATGTGTCTGGAGGTCCCATTGGATTAATTACCCTACGGTACATTGCCTTGTAGAGTTCGGTCAAGAAATAGGGTGCAGTAATCAAATGAGAAACATCTCTTCTACCCTCTCTTTTGCAACGGCGATGACATGACGCAAGGCAACCCAGACACCTGCCATTTGAGAGATGAGCAAGTACATACAATCATATCAACCTCTGCGTTTCTGTCGTGATTGCGGACCTCCCATCTGCAGTAGCCAATTTCGCAAACAGTCCAAGTCGCGGACTTTGCAACCCTATGCTGGATCTTGAGTTGAGCCCATCCCGTTAGGGGGTGATTTAACTCATCTACAAAATAAACAATATACAATTATAGAAAATCGTCTACACAAATAACAAACATATAAGTCTCACGTCAAACAAACAAATTGATATTTTCTAAACCTACTTTACGTCGACGAATAAAGTACCTGTAACGCCCATTTCCCAAAGTTAAGTTTTTAACTCAGTCTGTTAAAGTTAAGTTAATTATGGGTTGTTTATGTTAATTTCAAGTTCGAGGGCCAGTGCGTTATTTTAGACAGTTGAGGGTAGTGTATAGCATGTATATAAGAGGAATTAGATGCCTCTTCTCCTTCAGTTTGCAGAAAACGAATTTGAGAGAAAGGGAGGAAACGTTTGGCGATTTTCGTTTAATTTGCAAGAGGAGGATCATCAATTGGTGTTAGCAAGAATCTTCTCGTGTGTTGTTGGTGATTGTGGCGCAAGGTAATCATCCTATTATGTTTTGTGTGTGTGAAGTCACTACTTTAGTTCAAGTGTTAGGGTCTTAATGAATTATGGTGAAGTGGTGATCTTTAGATCACCAATTGGTTGTGATTTGATGTTTGTTTGATTATAGATTGTTAGTATATGCTTGTGGATGGTATAACTTGACTCAACTTGATCAATTGAGCAGTTTTGAGTTTTGGGATTTGGTGTTCGATTGGTTTGGGCGTCGACCCGTAGGGAATTAACCTGTGTGTAATGGTGGATCACCCGCGGGTGACAACCCGCCAGCAACCCGCCGATTGCACTGTCTCAAAAACGCACTTTTGCGTTCTGGATCGGTTAGGGGTTTTCTTTTATGGCTTATTAGAGGGGAGTACGATAGATGATAAATGGTAGAATTTGAGAGCCATTGGGATATAAATGTTATGTCTAAGGCTCGAGAGTTTAGGTACGGTATTAGAGTTCATCTTGAATGGTTGTTTATGCATGCATTATATAGTGTATTATAGGTGCTTGAACTCTATACGTATTGCACATCAAGTAGTGACTTCTAGACATTTGTTGACAGGTGAGTACGTTAACCCGTGCTCGTTATTGATATGCATGTTGATCATTAAGTGTTATGTGGTTTTGTAATCTGGCA
>LUCG01014675.1:0-16686 GCA_001633085.1 Carthamus tinctorius | reverse complement strand
GTACATGTTTGGATGGACTAGCTTATAAGCTAGCTTATTTTTGCCAAACACAGCCTTAGTGTAAAAAATAGTGTTATCCATTGGAGATGCTCTTACCAGTCATTTTGAAACACAAAAGACTAAAAAATAATGTTTGATACACAATAGAACTTTTTGTAGGTGGGATACACACAATAATATATTGGGGATAGTTTAATACATTTTAAAAAAGTAAACTCTAAAAACTATAAGCTTATAAACTTGAGCTCGATTAGGCTCGCGAGCCTGTCAATTCGAATAATTCAATACCCGAGCTCGACTCGTTAAGGTACTCGAGTAGCTCGAGCTCGAGCTCAACTCGATTAACTTCGAGTTGGTTTCAAGTTTTTTCCGAGTCGATCTTGAGTAGCTCGCGAGTTATCTCAACTCGATTATACCCCTACATCCCACCCGACCTTGGGTGAGATATCTTGATTGGTTTGATTTGGTTTAAGTGAAAGAAAGGAAGGGGAGATTTTGTTATATTCCTTTAGCGAGGTCCCTATTGAACAGATTTTTCAAAATGGATTAGTAAAATTCAAAGTGGGTCTTTGGGGATTGCTTGTTTAAAGCAATTTATGTTTATTTGTAAAAGTGCTTATTAACTTATATAGTGTCAAAAATGATTTTTATAAAAAAACGTTTGTATTAGCTTATGACAGTACTAAAATGCAATAAGTTGATAAGTTCATTTTTAGATGGTGTTTGAGATTGACTAAAATACATGTAAAATGACTAAAAAATAATAAGTTAGAATAGAATGACCTTTTAAAAGTTCATTATCTTCTTTTTGGTAATGGTATAAGTAGTTGTTTTTCTCCCATCCAAACACTAAAATATCTTTCTCTCCTTTTCACAACAAAATAAGTCAGATTCGGACAATCGTGCAAACCAAACATGAAATTGGAATGAATTTGAAATTCAGATCCTCCCAAATCTATTTCATTCATGCAAAACAAGCTTCCTTAAGGGGCATTTAGTTCATAGAATGGAATTTGTTGGACTTGAAATTCATCGAAGAATTTTGACTTTGAAAAAATTAGAATGAAATTTGACCACATGTTTGTTTGGTAGAAATTCAATTTCTTCATTTCATCCAATGAATGATAAATTCTTTAAATTGTGGAGTTCAATGGAATTCAAATGATTCTATCAAGTTATTCCGTGAACCAAACATCACTAAAGAATTTGGTCAAAAGAATTTACCATTCTAATTCTATTAAATTCCCTTGAATTTTGCAAACCAAATATCCGCTAAGTTTGTTTTTTTTTATTCTTTAACCTAGTGTTGACTGTTGATGTGATGTGAAAAAAATTGAAAATCCTCTCAATGCAATACACAACCACTTTCGCTAGATAAATACATTCTTATTTTTATATTGAGAGTTATTAATATGTAATTAGGTTTCGTGTTAAGCAAAGTTATGAATACGTATTTGTAACACTCTAATCGACGTCTATGCAAAATATAACTTTTTAGATTGATAATAACTGCTTGATCGAATATATGAGACTTTTTAGATTGATAATAACTGCTTGATCGAGTATATGAGATAAATGTTATATCCCTAGCCTCCTTCATGACAGGGATGGGTAATGGTGGAATCATATTCTCTAATGAGGATGGGTAATTGAAATTTATTTGTTCTCAATTAAAGGCACTTTTATATTAGATACATCTCAACCTTGGACTAACTTTTTATTCTTCTTACTTTAGTATGATTTTCAAGGTATCAAACATATGTTGCTACTACTAAATTATCATTCTACC
Source organism: Carthamus tinctorius (assembly GCA_001633085.1). Taxonomy (NCBI): domain Eukaryota; kingdom Viridiplantae; phylum Streptophyta; class Magnoliopsida; order Asterales; family Asteraceae; genus Carthamus; species Carthamus tinctorius. Next base: position 14,897 of record LUCG01014675.1, on the reverse strand, counting down.
AACTTTTCTAATAACCACATGATAATACTTTTGTGTTTCTCTTAAAAAAGCAAAAATCTTGGGTGACAAAGATGTGAATCGACAATTTAAGTAATAAGTTCAAACTAATTCGGACTAAAACAAGTAATTTTTGACAAGTCAAAACAAGTTTAATTGGAATTTGGTTTTAATTTAGTACTAGATATGTATCCGCGTATGTTGCAGCGCGAAGTACGTATCAAAAACCCGATCATAATAAATTGTATCTAAATGATTGTATTTTATATATATAATTCAAGGTCAATTGATCAAAAGAATTGAAAAAGATTCAATCGATAGTTAGTCTTCAAACTCGTAACACTTGATTTGACGATTAAAGGTAAAACCTAAGACTCTTGAAACTCATAACATTTATCCGACCATAATAAAAAGTTTTGATTATACGATTAAACGTAAGACTCTTGAAATTTCAAAATCAAGAATTTTTTAAATTAACTGTAATAGTCTCTTTACATAATAGTATATAGATATNTAAAGAAAATATAAAATAAATTAATTTGTATGTATTATTGATATTAAATAATACGATTAAATTAAAAACTATTCAATTTTAGACTCATTTTGAAGGTATTGTCAAGACGATTACAATAGTATTATTTGTTGAAAAGAAAAACGAATATTTTAATACATTTTAGTTCATATACATAAATATAGGTGAAAAATGAAAAAGTAATAAATTGAATGTAATTTATTAATTATAAGGGTGTTAAATGTAAGTTATAAATTGAAAATGATGAATGAATATCCAACCCTTCCAACCCCACAATTAACCCTCTGGAACTCTCTCTGATTAGTACCCAACTCTCTCATCCTTCTCACTTTTTAATTAATTTAATTAATTAATACAAATAAATAATTAACAATAAAACTCATAATATTAAAAATAAACATTACATCCTTTCCAAAAAAATAAACATTACATTAATAATTAAAAATAAAAACAACATAAATAATTAAAGTTAAAATTCATAAAACTACAAGTTATATTTTTTTGTGATCCTTGTTTTTCTCGCCAATACCTTTTCCAACTCGATACCCTTAAGGTGGTCATGCGGGGTTGTGTAAAACTCCATGTCTCTATCAAATTCGGTTACCCATCGACGATAACGTCCTGATCGACGCGGATCTACCGGTGGACGCCGAGGGTTAGGAGGTCGACGCGCACGTCTTGGAGGTGAACCCCCATCGGAGTGGTCAGACTCAGAAGGTATAGAAAAACTGGTGTGATGAGGTTGAAGACCAAAATCGGGTGGAGGAAAACTGGTTTGATGAGGTTGGAGACCAAAATCGGGTGGAGGAAATTGTGGAGAGACCCCGGTTTGAGGAGCTTGTGGAGACACCCCATGATGAGAAACTTGGATAGTAAAACAAGTGGGAGAAACTTGGAGAGCATAATCGGGTGGAGATTGAGATCAAAACCGGTATGTGAAACTTCGAAAGCAAAATCGGGGTGTTGTTGCGATGGACCCGGATGTTTGAGTCGTGGTCGACTGGATGAAGATCCACTGTCTGGATTCATGATTTAGAGAAAATATAAATTAGATAGAAGTGTATTTGAGAGAGAAAGATGAAATTGATGTGAAAATATGAGTTAAGATAGAATGTTATTTATGTAGGGTTAATAAATTTTAAAATTTTAAAAAAAAATAATTTTTTTACCGTTATTCAACGGATATTTAAAAAAAATTGTTATTTTTTAACTTATTCTTCAAAAATAGAGCGGTGTAGGTAAACCGCGTATCGCTTCAACCCGCCGAACCCGATGGCCATGTAGCGGTAGCCGCCGAGCCTGCTGAATCCAGCAGGTTCGAAGCCGCCCTACCCCACTGCCGTTACGCACGGCCTAAGGGAACATTTTTGAAAAATTGAATCTTCAATCTTGAAAATTGAAATAAAAATACTATCTTTATATAATACAAAAGATAATATAATTGCATCAAAAAAATATTCAATATTGGACTCATTTTGAATGTATTGACGAGACGATTACGATGGTATAATTTGTAAAAATAATGCATTTTGGTTCATAATATATGTCTATTTATGTTATATGATAAAGATTTAAAATATAAAATGAAAAAGTAGATGATTAAAATGAAATTGAAGACGGATAAGAAGGAGAGAGTGGAGGGGAAATGCTTTGTAGAGTTGTACACCATGTTTTATATTGAGTAGTATGTAAAATTAGTTTTCTTGACTAAATAACTGTTTTAAAGACTTAGAGGCGTTTGGTTCATTTCAGGGAATGTGAATGAAAATGAAAATGGAAATGCAAGAGAATGAAAATAGAAATGAGCATTACATTAATGTTGTTTGGTTAACCTAATATAATCAATGAAAATTGTTTCATATTAAAAAATATGTTTTTTCAACTTGAAAATACAAAAGATGTTTCATTTAACATCCACAGAGGGAACAATGTATGGAAAAAAGAACCAAATAGAAATAAAAATTTCATTCCCCCAAATTTGGTCAGGAATAAAAATTAATGGATCTGCAGGAATGATTCAATTATATAATATCAAACCAAACAACAGTTTTTATTACCATTCTCATTCCTAACCAAACGTCCATTTATTTTTTTATATAGTAATATAGATATAACAAATATAGTTAAAAAACTATTTTATTTGTAATAATCATGTGAATTCAATTCAATAACTTAGGTATAGCTTTTTGATTAGCTTGAGAAAGCATACGTATCCATGATGCTTTGATATGCTAGTTTGTATCGTATGTCACTTTATGGACTTTGATTATTTCCGAATAGATTCGAATCTTGGATAAAGATTAATTAGATTTATTATTTTTTGTATCCATTAATTTCTTAAGGCTATACGTATTCATACCTTCTCAATCCTCCCAACCCCACTGTCACATCAGTTTTTTTCCAACCCTACATTAACCCTCTGAAACCCTCTCTGATTAGTACCCAACCCTCCAACACACACACGCACAATAGACACACACACAACACACAAACTCAACGGCGTAGGCAAACCGCTTGAGCTCCCAACACGCTGAACCCACTGTCGGCGTACCAGCTGCCCGCCGGGTTCGAACCCGCTCAACCTAGGGTCCCGTTACGCATAGCCTAAGGCAAACCGGATCAAAAGTTAAAGCCAAACGAACTAACATAAATCCTTTTAATTAGATCATATCAAGACTTAACTTGCTAGTTGTTACGAACTTGACTAGTCCAAATCACGTCATACCAACGTTTGAGTTTGGTTTTTATTTTATTAAATATAGACAAATCTCAAACATTTCTCGAGCAATACATTTAAATAAAAATTTGATTACGATAATCAAACCTAATTTTTTGAAAGCATTACATAAACTTTAAACATAACAATTTGAAACCTCCTATGTGCAACTTTAGTTATACACATTTGAACAACTAAATATATTTTAAGCAAATCTTAAAATGGTTAAAGTTATTTTTCTAGCTATATTTCTTTTATGTTACTCATTTATTTCGTCCATGTGGTTTTAGATGGAAAAAAAATAAAAAAATAAAAAAATAAACTACGATTTTAGTCCCTATGGTGTCATATTTATAACTCTTTTTTCCCCTAATCTTTAAAAACTATTTTTTTCATCTCTGCAATTTTTATTTTCATTCCATTTTCATTTATCAATCAAACTTTGTTAAATTTATTGGTTAATTCATTCAAAAGAATATTTGATTAAATTACATATTTGATTCTTATAGTAGACCATTCTTCATATTTTTATTCTCAAATTACATAATTCATATTTTGTTACCATTTACTTTCTTTATTTTAATTTATCAATCCATTTTTTATTAGATAATTATAATTAATCAAAAAACAAATAGTTTTATTAAACTATGGATAAGTACATGATATTTTTTTTCCCAATGCTTTGGTCTCTAAGGTTTATCAAATGTTAGGGAGTTGGTTCTTAAAGTATACTTATTACAAAATAAACCTTCAAGTATGCATTTTGTTATGGATTTGGTCCCTCATGTTTACGGTCATCCATTAATCCCTTAAATGAGAGGGCATAATGACCAATATACCCTTTTAAATCAATCATATACCTTTTTACTTGAACATAATGGCAATGTAAAATAGACCTCGGCTGTACTATATACCTTCTTTTGATTGTAAGCATATAAGTAAACACCCAAACACAATACATGAAGTCCGTCATACTAACTTTTCGTATGACAACATATGTACAAACTTACGTTTCATATAAATCCATCTTACTACCTATGATAAAATATATATCACACTTTATAACCCGGTACAAAGCTCGGGATCTTAATAACCGGTTATCTGTTAAAATAAAATAATAATTATTTTTTTAAAATTAAAGAAAAAAAAAAGCCCAACTGCCCAAGGGCTGAAAGGTTGCCACGTATAATGGGCTGGTCGTGAATTTCGGCCCCAAATCTCTTTCTATAAATGCGTACACGTCTCAACTCCAAGCTTTTACTCGGCTATGTTAAACGCTTTTCTAGGGTTCACATTTTTACACTAATCTTTTCTCTATCTATCCATCCATGGATTAGGGCACGTCTTTGTTTCTCGTTTTCAACTCAATTCATCGTCTCTCTGCCCCTCTTTAGGTAAGCATGTCTTCGTTTATTATGCTATGTGGATGGATATATGCGTTTCGTGTTTGTTTTGATTGATGATTTCATGTTATTAGTGTTAAGACTGAGTTCAATTTGTGTTTCGTGGACAGTATTTTTCACGGGCGATTGTATTTTCGTAGAAAGATTTGGTTTTTATGTGTGAATTAGGATTGGATTAGGTGTGTATGTTTTAGGGATTTTTAAGTGAATTAATGTTATTTTTTTTTTTTGGGAAATTAGGATTTTGATGATGCATGGGATGATGGGAATCGGGAGTTGTTTCATTTAAGGTTTTCAGGGTAATTTCTTATGTATGTATTTTGAGTCTAGGTTGGAGCTTTGAATGGTTGCTAGCGTAATGGGAATTTGTTAATGGAATGCAGGTGATGAAGTTTTTGATATCTATTTGGAGATTAGTCTGGTTTCTTATGGCCAACGCTTGTTCTATTGAGAAATGAAAAAAAAAGAACAATTGAAAAGAGAGTAATTTGAAGTGTTGTAGGTTTCTACTTAAGAGAATAAATTCTTTCTGTAGAAAGGGCATTAAGGAGGTGGTTCCTTCTTAAAGTGATCTGTATATGTATGTGTATGTATGTATGTGTCAAAATGTGTTAGTTTGTTAATTAGGCTAGACTGGATAGTTAATGTCTATACTTTTTCATATTTTTCTTATTTGGTCTGTTTGTTAGATGTTTGAAGCTCTGGTTGATGTGAAGTATGTTTAGTCTTTTACTCATTGATTGAATCCAGATCTTTTTCTTTTTTGTTTCGTGCACTTTTCATCTCAATTTGCTTACCACAAACATGTTCTGTATCTCTGTCGATGACGACGTAGTAATGTTTATCAAGCAATGGTCAGCAGGGAGATGACGAGTTACAGACATTGAGTTTTTACTTTTTAGAATCTTAGTGGTAACGTGACATGTTTATTCCAGTGTAAAAAAGGTTTTTTTTTTACTCTAAAACAAGATATGGGAGGCACATGTGTTTTATTTGGGCAAGGATGATCTAGTACTGTGCCCTAACCTCTGGAAATTGTTAATGTTTCAGTTGCTTTGCTGTAGAATATGCATATTGGATGGATGCTTTCTCTCTCGCTGTTGGTCAAGGCATATTCCATGAGCTTTGCAGTATCTGGTCTTCAGTTGGCTTAAGCTCACTTCACTGAAATCAGAGGGTCTTATTGATCACAATTTTATATTAGGAACACATACTAGAAGATTTATATACTTTGTGTAGTTAAAGCTGTTGATGTAATTTGTTATCACTGTTTGCTAGGTTCAAATACCCTTTTCCCATTTGTTAGGATCCCTAGGTCTTTCAAATGTAATTTTGCTTACATAAAGATTTAGTGTTCCAAGCTGATGTTGTATCTTTCTCGGTGCTATCTGAGCAAGTGACACCACAATATCTTCAGCAAATTCAGTTGGCATATGGAGGGGAGGTCGCTGCAATAACTAAATATGGAAGCTGATGGCAGAAAATAGGGTGTTATTAGCCCAGCAAAAGAATCTTGTCTTGTTGGAGTTCTGATATCAACGGTCGTTGATATATTTATGGTCTAGTCAAGGTCATTACTATCATAATCATCATTACTTGCCTGCAAAATCCCCACCTGTCACACATTCTAATTAGAAAAACTTAAAGAAAACCCTTACCTCTCAAAACTGCCGAAACTTCTTTTGGTTCCAGGATTCATATTTTTTGATGAATGTAGTTTCATTTATATACCCAGTTGGATATATCAGATATCTTAGACTACTATGATGGAGGATCTGTTGCTGGTATGAAGAAATAGATGACAATGTATGCCTTTTGCATGTTTCGTGATGGGCATAAGTAGTGCTATTTTCGTTTTTCGACAACTGTGACAGACTTTTTATCTACAACATCCAAGTAAAAATCTTGAAATGAAAATGAAATGCAATCATGCAAATGTAAATTCAATACAAGAATTGTTAGAGAACTGATTGTTTCCAAGCCAGTTTTGTCTTGATTTAAAATCAGGCTCAAGTGAACATAGAGGAAAGAACTGATATAATTTTTATTCATCTATGGAGTATGTTATAACATATTAACATATACAACATTGATTATTGGCCAAAGTGCAAAGCTCTCTTAGATGATTCAACTGAAATTTTAAAAGAGTCTACCAGGAATTAATCAAATCATCAATACTGAATCATGATTGCTAGGTTTCTGCTGTCTCCAGTTTTTCCTCATTTAATACTACCATGACTAAAGCACTAAAAGCTAGCAGCAATAATTGCCAGCAATTACCTAGGACTTTGACATACATTGTTCAACTACATGCTTTCTTATTCTTTTATGGGTGTAGCACAGGTAGATGTAGTCCTGGAGTTGGGGGTTGTGGTGCCCATTATGGGACAGAAATGATTTGAATAGGTTGATGATAGATGGCACTTGTTATCAAAGGATATGGCACATATAATTTTATGAAGTTAGCTCATACATGGTTTCTTATCATCATCTGATTATACCTTTTCTTGATGTAGTGATGTGGATGGGAGTCCAAAGATCTGTTATCTGCTTCGATATGTTGGCTATTTGACATCATACTTTTGATGTGTGACTGTTTTTATAACTTCAATGCGTGCTTTTTGCTCTTTGCTAATTGGTTTGTGAGGTCTTTGGTAACCTGTTTTATAAATATGCTTTGGTCATGAAGATTGCAGTTCTTTGTATGAAATCTGTCACCTAAGTTGGAGGGTGGAATATTTATGTATTTTGTACCTGGAAGTTTTAGCTCTAATTCTGTAACACAGTTATGACAGTTAATCTATATGGTAAGAGGAGTTGATGGTTGGTATACGTCTGGAGCTTAATAGGAAGAATCTTAGGGATCTAATATATGTACTATGTGCACTCTTAAGGAGTACGTTCTTGGTCAATTTATTTTAGCTTATGCCATTCAGGTGCTAACATTGTTTCATCTCTCTTTCTTCCTATGTGTATATGGATTGATATATACTGCTAAGTTTATATGTCGTTCTTTTCCTTGTCTCCTTTCCGTTATGGAATGGGATAGGTTCATAGTGTCTTTCTCTGTTATATTGACTATCGTGGAGCGGCACTTTTACAAGTTTTGTAGTGTAGAGTATCGACTGAAGTTCCTCACATTTCTGATTTCTCTGTTATTGTAGACTGTAATTCTGGAACTCGATGGTGCATGCTTGATAGCTCTTATGGTCGACCTCAATAGGCATGTCCAGCAGTCTCACATCGCAGCCATTATCAATACCTCTCCAGAAAATGGAACGTGTTTCTAGTCAGGATTCGTCAGTGTTGAACATGCAGACAGGCATCACTGGCCCAATGTCCTCCAATCCCGCATCTCATTTTGTGGTTCCAAGCCAGCAGAACACAGCATCAGGTCTGGTTTCCAATGTTTCCGAGACAGGAAACTTAATGGTTTCAGACAGGCAGTTAATGCCAAATCAGAAAGCTGGAGAGATGGGACCCGTGCGGAGTAATGTAGGCTTGCAGACGCCATTATTACCTTCAAAGCGGAAGGCTGCAGCAGAACCCTTTGGCCTGCCTCAGCAGTCATCGGTGCCAAATAAACGCATGGTTCAGATGGAGACTCATGCCAATTCACCTCGGTTGTCGCCTCATTCTGCTACAAACAAGAAAACTATGCAACTGCAATCCGTTCCTAATTCTCAAGGATCGGCTGGTTTGTCGAACAAGCGAATGATGCGAAATGAGTCAATCTCCGGTAAGACTGGGTCTCCACGGGTGCAGACATCAAAGAGTAAGACTGCACCAACAGAAGTATCGCCGAGGAATCAGAGTGAATCGTACGAAGCAGTACGGATGAAGATGAGGGAAACGTTAGCGGCTGCATTGTCTGTTGGCAATCAGAATAAAGAGGAAGGTCTAAATGAAGATAAGAGTGCAACTCTACAGGAATCACATGTGAATTCTCAGTCTTCACTTATTGAAGCTGATGCAGCACCTGGAAGCCATGTGGAGCTCAAGGATACACCAGGTAATAAGCAGGAGCATCATGGAAGCATGGCTGGAGAGACCGCTCCGGAAATAAACATTCAAAATCTAGACCAGACTGGAAAAAGTGATGGACAAAAACCTCAGTACAACTATGTCATGCCTGACACAGATAGTTCATTCGGTGATACGTTCTTTGTCAAGGATGAACTTTTGCAGGGAAATGGGCTTTCATGGGCATGGGATATGGAGGTAGCTGAACTGAAGGAAGCCCAAACTGATGAAAAATCCGATTCAGTGTCAATGGATGTGAGTAGATATGGGATTGAGCAGGGTCAAGGTACCGAAACAGAAAAGTTGGATGGCATGAGCATGAGTGGAAATGGGATTGAACAGGTGACTAGTTCTCCACAAGATTTAGCTTTCAAAATCGAAGCAGAGCTTTTTAAGTTGTTTGGAGGTGTCAATAAGAAGTACAAAGAGAAGGGGAGGTCTTTGATGTTCAATTTGAAGGATCGTAATAATCCTGAGCTGAGAGAAAAAGTTTTATCTGGTAAGATCTCCCCTGAAAGATTGTGTTCAATGACGCCAGAGGAACTTGCTTCTAAAGAGCTTTCGGAGTGGCGAATGGCAAAAGCTGAGGAATTAGATAAGATGATAGTTTTACCGGATTCTGATGTCGATATGAGACGTTTGGTTAAGAAAACACACAAAGGTGAGTACCAAGTGGAGGTTGAGCAAGATGATGGTGTTTCCGTTGAGGTATCTGTAGGATCGAGCTCACTCACTCAATTTCGGCCAAAGAAGAAGAAAACAGATCATATCTCTTCAGAAAAACTGGATGCTGAAGGTGACAAGGGTTCTTCAGAGAAACTGGATGCTGCTAGTGGTGTTACTGTTTCTACTGATGGGGCTGATTTTATGCAAGAATTAATTGTGGATGAGTTCAAGGATGAGGGATTCTTGCCACCGATTGTTTCTTTAGACGAGTTTATGGAATCTCTGAATACCGAGCCTCCCTTCGAGAACTTACCTGTGGATGGTAAGGAAACAAAGGTCTCCTCAGTCAAGGACAACTCGGAAACTGGTGGAGAAACTGGGAATGAGAAGGCGACTCCTGGGATTGCTTCAGCAAGTGCTGTTGAGGCTAATGTAAAAACCATGGAAGTGTTGTCGAGTGTGAAAACCAATGGAACTTCTGTAGAAAGAAAGTTTTTGCCAGGTGAATGCTTATGGGAAGGTGACCTCCAGCTGACTCTCTCTTCTGCTGTGTCAGTTATTGGACTGTTTAGAAGGTATGCCTTCCATATTCTTTGCTTTGAATTATAGCAAAGTTTGTTTTATAACTTTCTACTTTATAATCATCTGAGTTTTGCTTCAGTTTTCTTATATCCTCTATGGTCCTTTCTCTCATGGAAGCACATGTGCATACCTTTTTCTCTTTATACACATTCTGTTGTCTCATAGTATCGAATTTACAATATTTGTTGGTACAACAGCTTTGTGCTTCTGGACATATGACCATGAGCTTTGAAGGCATTTTTTGCAGTTTGAAAATTGTTTCTTTGTGGCTTGAAAACAGGGCATTCACCCCACCCCGCATTTCTAATGATAGCACATTTTAAAGTTGTAGTGTATCAGGAATTATGTGATGTAAATGGGTGAGGTTCAATCTCATTGGACATCTGTTTAGAATGCTTGTATATTGACAATAAGGGTTGAGTTGGTTGATTATGTTATTATCTACTTTTATCTAAATACTAGTCAGCAGACTGCTACTGAGTCATGGTAAGCTATTTAACGGTAACAAAATCTCTCCCATGTTTGGTGCATTATTAAGACTGATAGAGGACATAATTGCATCTTTTTGTCCCACCAAATTAGGTGGAACAAAAAAAGGAGATGAAACAACATTGGTAGATTACTCTTTTCATTCATCATTTTGAATGCCTATATAATACTGTATCTTGTTGTCTTGGTTTATTAATAATTAGTTCTTAAAAACTCGTACGTTTTCCTGATATCTTATTTCCCATTTTAGTGGTGAGAAAACGTCAACAAAGGAGTGGCCTGGTTCTATGGAGATCAAGGGAAGAGTCAGACTTGACGCGTTTGAGAAATTCCTCCAAGAACTTCCCATGTCCAGAAGCCGTGCTGTCATGGTATACTATCACGTCGTTTTGTTTTTCAACCTAACTACATTTGATCTTCTCTTTGGTTTGCCTCTTATGGCCATATATTCCTGCCGGGAAACTATCTGTACAATCCTTATAGCTAAGGGTTATCGTTATTCAAACAGGAAATTACACAACAGCATTTTCTTTGTTAGACCAACAATTGATATAGAACAATCACCAATTCTGGGTAAATGGTCAAATTTGATAGACTTCCCAACTTTGTACATTTTTTTCTCTTTGATCATGGGTAACTTGGATGTAGCAAAGTTTGATTTAGTTCCTACTTAGTGTAACAAAGAATTCCTTTTTTCTGAGTAGTGTAACAAAGATTTAAGATTTTCTATTTCATGTAACAAACTTTCAGAATTTTCAATCTTTGGTTTATTTCTTATTTAGTATAACAAGGTTAAAATAGGTAAATTTGTAACTTTGATAGGAAAATTATTAAACTAAACAAAAATAGAAGATAGGAAATTACAAAAGGTTGTTCCATAAGATAGGAAATTTGTAACTTTGTTACACACTTGCACTAAATAGAAACTAAACAAACTTTTTTTTTATAACAATTTTTGTCCTTTTTAATGCTATTTTGTGGTCTGTTTTTGTTTTGCATTGTATGACTGAAACTATAGCTGAATACAAGCGTATCGTTTGTTTTCGACGTCTGTACAAAAAATGTCTCTATTGTGGTTGATCCGTCTGAACAAATCAAAGAGAAATGGGAATAGCTTTTTGATATATGAACGCCAAACAAGAAACTGTGATGAAATTGAACAGAAAAACAACCTTCAACCTTGTTTATTTGTTGGTTTATTCTTCACTTGCTTTCAATGTTTGAAGTGGTACCAAAATCCCCAGAAAACTGTGGCTAATTTTGTATTCAGTAAGTTCATTTTTTAACCAAATGGCGTTTTGTAAATCCATGAAACAAATAGTCGTCTTGGAGGTTGAAGGACATGAAAGAAACCAGAGTCATTGAATGGTTTTTTTCCTGGATGAATCTTGATGAAATCGCACTTTTTTGCAGGTTGTACACTTTGTTTTGAAGGATGCGTCTTCCGATCTTCACCGAGCCAGTCTTTCTGAGGTGAGAGACTCTCGAAAACAAGGGCATTTTCGTCTTCTAACAGGGCAGTGTCTTGACATATCTTGTTACTTTGCAGGCTGTGGATTCATATATAGCAGAAGAAAGGGTAGGATTTGGCGAACCAATCCCAGGAGTCGAGCTTTATTTCTGTCCGTCCAACAAAAGAATGACCGAGATGCTCAGCCGGCTGCTCTCCAAAGACCAAACTGACATAACCAAACCGACAGATAACGGCTTAATTGGTGTGGTCGTTTGGCGAAGACCTCATCCTACTATGTTGCCTAATTCATCTTCTCACCATAAACATCATAGAAAACACTTATCATCTAGGAGACAAGAAAATATAAATGCCAATACGAATTCAAAATCTTTGACTTTCCCCCATGGTCAACCTCCTCGATTGCCGCCACAACCCAATGATGGTGGTGGTAATGATGACGACGATGACGATATTCCACCAGGATTCGGTCCTGGAGTTGTTACCCGGGATGAGGATGATCTGCCTGAGTTTAGTTTCGCTAAAGGCTCAAACTCATCCGGGCAGACGTTACCTGCCCAATCCGGTTTCGGGTCGAGAATGACACCATCGAACCCCTCCCCTAGACCCGTAGCTCAGATGAGACAGCTTATTTATGAATATGGTCAAACCGGAACCAACCCACCTGGTTCTGGGTCTGGTACCGGTGGTCCGAATTGGAACGGGAATAGGGTTTCCGGAATCGAAAACCGACCTTGGCGCCAAGATGATGATGATGATATACCGGAATGGCAACCACATCTCCAAAACCGCCAGCGGCCGCCAGTGCTCGATCATGGGGTGCAAGATTTATCAAGGGTTCATTTAGTGAATCAAATTAGGCCGGGAATGGAACAAACTGTACCTCCTGTAATGCCTATCAGGCCCCCACTAAATCCGATGCAAAATAGTTGGGTGCAACCGCCTCTTCCCCATGGTCTGCCGCCCAATACCGCTGTACCGGGGCAGTACTATGGCGGGCAGTGGCGGCACGATGAACCTAGAGGCAGAGGGTTTTGAGAATGTTGTAGATAAGTAGCTTTAGGTTCTCTGTTTTTATGCTAGTTTAGTTTTGTATCGTTTTGCTCTCTACTTTTAAAAATAATGTTTTGGTGTTTTATACCGATCACTTTGTGGTCTGCTTACTTTCATTTTGATTTTGCTGAATGATGGATCTAAATCGTCTAAATCTAAAAACATAATAGATGAAATACATTATGTATGTCATAATGTAACGAACTTTTCTTTATTTAATACAAGGGTATTCGGTATAAAATATCCTTTCAAGTTAAACTTTATGTTGTTTAAGTTTATTTGTTTGCAACTAAATGATGTTTTGGTAGTACTAAAAACATCGAAAAACTAAGGAACATTCTGGTAATCATTCATCTGGATGATTGTATACAGGTAAACTAAGTTGTTTTTTGGCTTTTATGTGTATATGTATATGTTATATATAAATTACTTGTATTTTCAAGTACATATCGTTTAGATGAAGAGTTATGAAGGTAAACTTTGATTTTCAATCTTTTTGAAGTTTTCCTTCAAATCTAGTACTATATTTATATTGGCTTATGATATATTAAAAATTTTCTTAAAAAGAAAAACAAAGAGCCCTTAGTAATGGTTTGATATTCTGTTATTTAAAAAAGACCAATTAAAAACAAATATTGGATAAATGGAGTTTGGTGGAAACTTGGAAAGGCATAATTTAGGCCCAATGTAATAATCGGTTCTTTTTAAACGATTGTTATCGACAACTTTTAGTTGAGTAAATGTTTAGTTTAAGTTTATAAACATTATTGTAATTTGTTATTTTTTGGGTATAAATAAGCTTTCACGTGAAGAAAAGGGAAATCTTTCATGCAAAATACAATGAAGGTATCNGGGGGGGGGTTCCATATACTTGAAAAAATATGCCCGGGTCGAATATCGTGTGGGCGGGTTTAGTTAAGGGGTCAAATGTGTAATTCTTCCAAAGTTGGGTCAGGGTCCAGAAGTGAAAATATGGGTAAAACCCGCTTGGGGCGGGTTTCCCATGTGCGGATACCATGAAAATGTCGTCGGCGGTGGCTGTTTTTGGCCGGAACAGTGCTGACCGGTTGGAATTTTAAAAGACCGCCCATGGCAGTTGGGTGGTGGGCGCATTTCATGATTAGATGGTAAATACGATAGTGTTTTGGGATAGGAGGTTAGGTCTATTTTCTTAAATGATTAGTTTAATTATTTTATTTAAAGGTTATTATTCATCTTCCTTATAAATATTATATATTATAATTAATGTTTAAGTTTATCATATTCTTACACCATGTATCTTGATATTTTTTTTCCTCACATTACTTGTTCTCTAATCTCTTTGTTACATTTTCCTTATTTTAGAATTTCATGGTTATACAAGACCATTTATTTAATAATTTGCTTTTAAAATATTTGGAATATTTCAAGGTTTTCATTTTGTTTGCGACTTACCAATTATCATAAAATCGGCATCAAATAATTCTATTAGTACTCTAACATTGGTTCTTCTTTAATCTTATCAACTGCATCACACAATTTTGAAATTATTTTGAACCATAGACATAAATCTATGATGATTATGTCATAATTAGGGCAAGAATTATAAAAACATGACCCGGATGGTATTTAAATATGTTGTTATAATTTCTACAATAATGTCTTATTTTGTAATTGGAAATTTATAAAACTAAAATACACAGAACAATAAAGAAGATAATTAAACGCAAATCATGGTCTAATAGACGCCACTAATTATGCATGTATTTATAGTATTGTAATTAGTGTTTATTGTATCAATCATCTCCAAAAATAGGAGATCTCTTTGTATCATTATATATTGATTTTTGTGAATGAAAGAAGGCAAGGGATTATCACATTCCTACATGGTATCACCCTAAAGATCCTCCCATTTTTTTCCTCCCACCTTCAAAACCCTTGCTGTCACAAGTTGCCGCCTCTTCTTCTTTGTCAACCACCACATTC